>JAWPHD010006691.1:0-140682 GCA_037043455.1 Cyrtodaria siliqua | reverse complement strand
GGGAGGTATTATGTCATGGTGCTGTCTGTCTGTCCATCCATCCATCCATCCATCTGTCTGTCCATTAACAAAACCAGTACAGACCCCACTGTCTTTCAAAGCAAATTTAATGAAATTAAATCGAAATACAGTAATTTTCAACATATATACACAAATGGTTCTAAAGATGAGATAAGGTAGCTGCAGCAGCTGTTGTTCACAAACACAGCATAAAGAGCCGCCTGGCTGACAAGGCTCTATCTTTTCAGCTGAACTTATGGCAATTGAACTTGCCTTAAATTATATTCAGGAATCTGATGATGACCATTTTGTAATCTTTTCTGATTCCCTTTCATCTCTTCAAGCACTGGGTAATATGAAACATGATAACCCAGTTGTGCTTCAACTTTTATTATTATTTTCTGCTGGGTTCCAAGCCATGTAGGAATACGTGGTAATGATAGAGCTGATAGTGCTGCTAAAGCAGCATCATATTTACTATAACTAATACCAAATTACCTTATACTGATTTAAAAGTTGTATTAACACATATATTCGTAACTCTTGGCAAACCGCTTGGGATTTGTCAGTTAACAATAAACTCCATTCAATTAAACCATTACTCGGAGAATGGCGTTCTTCTAGTAGACCCATTCGTCGAGAGGAAGTTGTCCTAGCCCGGTGCAGGATAGGCATACACGTTATACTCATTCATATTTATTACAAGGTGAGCAATTACCAGAATGTATACCCTGCTTTTGCACCGTTAACGGTCAAACACATATTGTTGGAATGTGTAGACTTTGATCCTATGCGTCAAAGGTACTACAATGTTAATATTATGACCGAGTTATTTAATACTATAGATATTAGTCTAGTTTTAGATTTCCTGAAGGAAGTCAGACTATATAAATCATTATAATATGTTCTTGTATATATTTGCTCTTTATATACCCGTTTTTCTTCATCATTCATCAGTTTTTTGCGCACAGTATGACCTATTTATGTGTCGACGTGCCGTAAAACACCATTCATTCATTCGTTCATTCTGTCCATTAACTTTTACCTGACAACTGATTGTGGCTAAAAGCTTTCAAAGTATAAGGTCTATGGCAATGAAACTTTGTTTACATCTTCAGCATGATCCAATATAAAAGCCCCAAGATCAGCAAAGCTTATGCCGTTGTGCGGTGTCCGTCGTCCGTCTGTTCTAAACTTATTTTTAGCGACTACTTCTCTGAAACTTCTCTGAAACTATAAGTGATATTGATATGGGACTTTTTCTAAACTGATCAGCATGACATGATGTTGATCCTTTGTTGAAAATTATTTTGATTCAACATTAAACATGGCTGCCGAGGCCATCTTTGTTTACATAGAGTTATATAGTAAAAACTTGTAGCGACTATTGTAGCGACTACTCCTCTGAAACTACTTTGACAGATTTTCATGAAACTTCACAGGAATGCTGATCTAACTATCAAAAACCTATCAGTAGACATTCAAGGTCATTGACCTCTTGTTTTATTATTTCCCTTTGAAAAAATGTTTGACCTGCAACTTAACCATGCCCTTTACAAGTGATTGTGGGTAATAACTTTCAGAATATTAGGTGTAGAACAATGAAACTTTGCCCACATCTTCAACATGATCCAATGAATATACTTATATAAAGGCTCATAACTCTCTGCATATCTTTTTAATTATTTCCATTTGAAGAGGTTTAATCTGGAATTTAGATTGCCAACAATGGGCGTATAAGTCCCCATAGGCAGTGTCATTATTAAAAAAAAAGAAAACTGATTGTGCATGTTTTAAATCAAGATATTTCTCTTTTTTGAATTTTCTCAGCAATTGTAATTAACATGATCGACACTTTTACTGACGTCACGACTCAACATCTGGTTCCGGACATTTCTTTTAAACCAGGCGGTCTGGTTATTAGATTAACGTTAATGATTGGGAGGAGTGTAGGTGGGCAGTGGAGATGGCAACTTTTAGTTTCCGCTCAATACTTTTCGTTAAAGGTTATAAGATTCTCATATCAAAAAGAAGCTTGGGATTGCTTTTCAGGGTACTCTGGTCAAGGTCACTGTTAGTGTAAATAGAATTTTAGTTCCTGCTTAGTAACTTGAATTCATTAACGGTTTCAAGAAGGAATTTGATGGATCGATTTCCCCATATCAAAAGGAAGCTTGTGATTGCTTTTCATGTTACTTAAGCATCAGGGTCACTTTTACTTCAAAATAAAAGTTTTGCTTCTGCTTAATAACTTTAATATCATTATAAGTTTCAATATAAAATTGGTGGATAGATTCCCCATATCTGAAAAGGAAGCTTTTGATTGCTAAAATTATCCGGATTTCAGTTTTCAAGACATGCACGTAAGTGTTCCGACGAACACGCTTTCTAGATTATTTAGTATTAGATCAGAAAAACTGCCATTACGTTCACCATCCTTTACAAATGTTGTCTGCTTTTTTGAAGAACATTTCTCAATGAGTTGTGTACCTTAATAATTAGGATAATAATTAGGATAATACCCAGCCTCATTAAATGGCAAATAAAAGTGGGTGCAACCTGCAAATTATGTAGCGTGCATGCGTATGTTTTGACTGGTTATAAATGAAAGCACGTCGGATCACTTAGTTCGTTATTATAACTAATTATCATGTTTTCCTTAATGTCTTATGCAATCTCTGTGTTATAAAATTCTAATTAAAAAAAAATAAAAGACTAATATCTTACACTGGATTTATGGCAGTTAATAAATTACATTAGATTTACTTTGCAACTACATTTACTGCAGCCTCTGTAGTCGAGGGGTTAATGACGTTGCATTGTAAACCGTCTCGCCTCTCAGTTCGGGTTCGAATCCCACTGGGGGTTCGAATCCCACTGGGAGCTCGACTTGTAAGTGAGAAAGTGTCGATTCCTACAGATAGTGGGAGGTATACAGTACTGATGCTAGGAATAAGTGGGTGGTCTGCCTCCACAACAAAAAATTGACCGTACATGGCCAAAAATGTGCTGATAAATGAATTGAATTGAATTGGGGTTTTAAGGCGCACCGACACATTACAGGTTATATGGCGCCTAATAGGCATGAACATGCCAGGCTCATCCTCCATGTACATCGAGATAAAATATGGAAAATGGGCCTAGAACCTTCTCACCCTGAACTACAGAGTTGCTGCAAATTCTATCGTAAAAACTCCATTTACGCTGGAGCCACGTTTATTGTTTTTCTGCCACTGCTCTTTTGATGTGAGTGAGATGGCACCTGAAACAATGCAGGGATCATGAAGAAGACCTTTAATGAACATGAGCAAAAAATGATAAAATGAACATGAATTTGGGGGGATTCTACCCCTCTGCCTACCCCTCCAAAGGGATCTGCAGTGGACCTATTCTTTGCCCCGTGACCAAATGGGGCACCCGGGAACCACACGGGGCCTGATAAATGAAGGTAAACACCAAACAAACAAATACTGCAGTTAAAATATTACATGGAATTAAAAAATTTAAAATTGGATTTACTGCTGTTAACATATCACACTAGCTTTACTGCAACTACTACAATATTTTACTATTACAATTGAATTGAATATTGTTTAACGGCTCATCAACACAGTATAGGTTATTTAGAGCCGCCCCAGAGAGAGGGGAAGGATACATAGGAATCCGGGAACCTGCCCTACTCTTATTATCGAATAGATTCCTATGGTTCTTTAACGTGCTCGGAGGATAGACCGATACACGGGACCGCCCGGTTTACGTCCCCATCCGACGGACGAGGCTAAGGTAAAGTGTCTTGCCCTAGAACACACCGACGGAACTCAGTGGCACCACGGAGGATTGAACCCGGGGCCTCCGGTTACAAATCCGCCGCGCTACCGACTGCGCCACGCCAGCCCTCTTTGCTATTACAAGATTTGTTTGTTAGTTTGTTTGGTGTTTAACATCATTTTCCAGTGCATTTTAGGCTATGTATGATGGTCAGTTTAATTGTGGTGGAGGCAGACTACCCTCTTTTTTCTAGGTACTGTATACCTCCCGCCATCCGTAAGAATCGACACTTTCTCGTTGACAAGTTGAGCTCCCACTGGGATTCGAACCCACAGCGGTGAGAGGTGAGAAGGCTTACAAGGCAATGCTGTTAAACCCTCAACCACGGAGACACTTTACTATTACAAGAAAAACGCATTAAGAACCATTATTTACACAGAAAATTTCCAAATTCATTGTACATGTACGTATATATTATTATCTTCAGATTTATCAGAATATGTATGACTTCTATAAACTCCATGTATAAAAAAAATTACTTTGTAATACACGTCTATGGTTTAGGTCATTTTAATGTGTGATGAAACTAAAAACTGTGATTAAAAATCGATCCTTTATACTGCTCATGTAAAATTGTTGCACTTTGCTCCGAAAATAAATGTTTTAGCACTTTTCTCCAAAAATTATTTTTAGCACTTTCTCCAAAAATTATTTTTAGCACTTTGCTCCTAAAATTCTAGTTATTGTTGTTTTATTTCTAAGCCTGTCTCTCTTGCCTTACATATTTAATAAATTGAATGGTTGTTGAACATCTTATGAACAGATTGTTTTGGTTATTTTGAGAGAGGGGACGGATACAAATGAATTTGGAAACAGTGCCCTACTCTTACTGTCAGAATTGAACAGATTCCCAATGATTCTTAAAGTGCTTGGAGGATGGACTCCGATATAGGGGACCTCCTAATTAAAGTCCCCATCTGGCGGACGAGGTGAAGTGGCATGCCTACGGACACACTGACATAACCTAGTGGCGCCATTGAGGCTCTATAACCCGTGATCTCTGGATTTAGAGTCGAATGTGCCATCCTGGGCCTCTGCATATAATCCTTAACCCACTACATATATATAATGGACTGTTCTTTCTTTGAATTAAGACCATTCCATTTATGTGACAAAGGGGTGTTTTGGGGGAAATTACTGATCAGCAGCCAGACATTGTAAACCCTGATCAGCCTGCGAGTTACTCTGAGTCTTCTATACTGCCATTATGTTGCATGATATGTAGAGATACCTTTGAGTGTTGGTTTTTGATAACAACCAGACCCATGTCTGATATATGGATAAGATGAATAGAAAAAAATACATCCATTTACTTCATATTGTCTAGAAGATTGCAAATGCTGCATGATAATTGTATTGGATCTTTTAGAGATTCCTCTGAATACAGCCATTGGGCTCCAGCTTTCAATGTCAATTAAGATAATATAGGTCTACTCTATGTCCCTCCTCTTAAATGGAGGGGACATGTTTAGTAATGATACTTAGAGATCAAGCTAGCACACTTTTTTGATATTTTTGGCATCACATCATATTGCTTGTATTTTACGGTTTACTGACTTTTACCAAAATGATCCCACCTTGCATAGTCAGGCCACTATTCGCTTATGGCTCCTGTTCACTTATGGCCCTTATATATTTAACCCGCTAAGCACGACTATAATAGCCTTTGCGTCCATTGTAAACCAAAGATCAGCCTTCGAGTAACTCGCAGGCTGATCAGGGTTTACAATGTCCAGCTGCTGATCAGTCATCTCCCCCCAAAACACCCCTTTGTCACATAAATGGAATGGTCTTAATTCAAAGAAAGAACATTCCATTATATATATGTAGCGGGTTCAGGGTTAAATAAAGGTACCAAGCTATGCAAGACAATTTGGCCTAGTTTTACTTTGCACCTGTTTACATCTTTATCATCAGTAATCAAAATAAAAATAAATATATCAAAATTCCTCTTCAAACTCAGCTCTGACATGCTCCATACATATTTTTTTCAAGAGAAGAAAACTGTAATTGTTAAACCTGATGAAACTTGCATAGTGAGACACAAAATGACAAATAATACTTATGTGGCCATCTCTTATATCAGTCTGTGAAGGCAATGAATGTATCTATACATCTAGATCATGGGTCCATTAGGAATCCTGCCACTATAGGGAGGAGCAGCAACACCCAAGGGAGTGGTTTCTTATGTGAAAGGCAAATTATGCATTGAGACCCAGTTTTGATATCCCAGCTATCGTAACTCTTGCATGAAATAATTTGAATGAAAATCTTCCTTATGGGGGAAAGTTTGTGAGGAATAGCAATGTGAACCATTTGGGAGGTGGATCTTATCTGGAAAGTTAGATCATGAATTGAGAGCAACATGAACCATTTGGGAGGTGGATCTTATCTGGAAAGTTAGATCATAAATTGAGAGCAACATGAACCATATGGGAGGTGGATCTTATCTGGAAAGTTAGATCATGAATTGAGAGCAACATGAACCATTTGGGAGGTGGATCTTATCTGGAAAGTTAGATCATAAATTGAGAGCAACATGAACCATATGGGAGGTGGATCTTATCTGGAAAGTTAGATCATAAATTGAGAGCAACATGAACCATATGGGAGGTGGATCTTATCTGGAAAGTTAGATCATGTATTGAGAGCAACATGAACCATTTGGGAGGTGGATCTTATCTGGAAAGTTAGATCATGAATTGAGAGCAACATGAACCATTTGGGAGGTGGATCTTATCTGGAAAGTTAGATCATAAATTGAGAGCAACATGAACCATATGGGAGGTGGATCTTATCTGGAAAGTTAGATCATAAATTGAGAGCAACATGAACCATATGGGAGGTGGATCTTATCTGGAAAGTTAGATCATGTATTGAGAGCAACATGAACCATTTGGGAGGTGGATCTTATCTGGAAAGTTAGATCATGAATTGAGAGCAACATGAACCATTTGGGAGGTGGATCTTATCTGGAAAGTTAGATCATAAATTGAGAGCAGCATGAACCATATGGGAGGTGGATCTTATCTGGAAAGTTAGATCATGTATTGAGAGCAACATGAACCATTTTAGGAGGTGGATCTTAACTGGAAAGTTAGATCATGTATTGAGAGCAACATGAACCATTTGGGTGGTGGATCTTATCTGGAAAGTTAGATCATGTATTGAGAGCAACATGAACCATTTGGGAGGTGGATCTTATCTGGAAAGTTAGATCATGTATTGAGAGCAACATGAACCATTTGGGAGGTGGATCTTATCTGGAAAGATTGATCATGTATTGAGAGCAACATGAACCATTTTAGGAGGTGGATCTTAACTGGAAAGTTAGATCATGTATTGAGAGCAACATGAACCATTTGGGTGGTGGATCTTATCTGGAAAGTTAGATCATGTATTGAGACCCGTTCTGATATTGTGGGGTTTTGTAAGAAGTAGCAGCACCCAAGGTAAGTGGTTCTCATCTCAAAAGTCAGACTGTGCATTTTGCCCCAGTACTGATATCTCTACTATCACCACCTACAGGGAACCACTGTGAGGACTTGATGACTTTCTACATGTTAATTATGGTGGATAAGAGATTTGTTAGGCTGATGATTAATGTTGAATACTGGAGATATCAAAATGGTAAAACAGAAGCTCTGTAATGGTAGGATAGAATATTATGTTTAGCTCGCCTGAGCGAAAGAATCAGAGGTGAGCTATTGGAACCAGTTTACGTCCATCGTCCATATGACATCGGTAACTTTTGCTTCAAACAACTCAGATCACTTTGTTCAAACTTCGCATAGAAGATTCTTAGATCAGTGGCTTTCAAGTTTGTTGTAGTTCAGTGTGACACCAAATATGGCTGCCATTTAAACATCTTCTGTCATACGTCCATCCGTCTGTCCATCATCATGTAAACTTTTGCTTTAAACGACTTTTTCTCAGAAACCACTTGGTCCTTTTTGGTCAAACTTCACTTGGAAAATTCTTAGATCTGTGCATATCAAATGTGGCTGGCGTTCACTCACCGTCTGTTGTTAATCCGTCCATCATCGTAAATTTTTGCTATAGCACAGTCACCTCAGAAACTGCTCGATCACTTTTGGCCAAACTTCACATGGATGATTCTTAGATCAGTTTTGACGAAATGTAGGTCACGTCCGGTCTACCTTCGTAAAAGCTGCATTTTACAAAGCTTCTACACAGACCTTCGCTAAAAACGTACGTTTTACGTAGCTTTTAAAATATTATTAGCTACGTAAAACGCACGTATTAGGTAGCTTTTTTTGACAAGGGTTAACTACGACATGCATGTCTCGCTCCTTTCTTGAAAGATTATTAACCAAACTCCACCAGAATGTTCTTAAATTAAAATTTCGGGTCGTTGTGATCTACTTCGCACGAAATGTAGGTCACATCCAGTCTCCGCTACGATATGCATCCCCCACTGTTAATGGCATTAACTAAATTAAATACTCTGTATGTAAGGATTGTATATCTCATTGGATTGACATCGGTGTTGATCAAATCAAAATATATTTCAGTCTGAACAACTTAACCAGAGGGCTCAACATGTAGGCTTTGGCCTTTAGTTCTTTTGAATTATGTTCCCTTAAACTGTAAATGTCTATGAAAACAGGCTGTCCAGAACTTCTTAGGCCTCTGCACTGATTGCAAGGAGATCTCAAAAATGTTAACACTATACTACTTAAAAATGTGCATACTGTAAAATAAAATACTTTTTTCTCTTCTCCAAGTTCATCAGGTGAGCGAATCAGATACATTTGACGCTCTTGTTTGAAGATGCAGTATCTGATCTCTAACTTAGCAGATATGATCAGACATTCTTGGAAATGGAACAAATTGTCCTTCTTATCTAATTGTTGGCAGCATGGCATAAACATATCCAGAAACTTTTGAAGTCTTCAAGTTATTTTCCGGGAAGTATTTAAGAGGGTTGGCAGGGAAAGAATATAATTTAAGTCTGAGATAAATTGCTCTGTCAGTAGTTTTGGCTAATATAATCCTGATTGTTTGTCTGTTGGTTACAATGAGACATTATTCGTATTAAAGAATTTCTGTCTGTTTAAAATTTGTTCCTTTTATCATTTTATTAAATTTTGATTTCCCCTCTGGAATTTGGTGAATTCTTGCGCATTTTCACTGGACACAACTACTTACTATGCTGATCGTATTAGGAAATGAATTGTTTTTAATAGTTACGGTCATATGGCGACTTTTCTAGCTTTCATTGGTGGAGGAAGATCTAAAACCACCAACATTCCGAAAGCCAGCTGGATTGCTTCCTCACATAAAGATTCCTAGGCCCCTGAGGGATCGAACCAACAGCGGTGAGGGGCAAGTGATTTCAAGTCAGAGACTCTAACCACTCGGCAAAAGATCCCTTAGTGTGTTCTACCGAGAAATATGCTACAATTTTCTGTGATAGGCAATATCAGCCTAGTATCATCAAGAAGATATAATTGATAATAGATTGAATATAAACGCGCTGAAACAAACAAATGGTGATGCAAAAACTTTGTATTGAATGTGCTGAATGTTTTTTTTAAAGATCACATATTTTCTAAAGTTCAGGCAAACTGAACAGATAATAGATAGAGATTATTTAAATGCTGGGATCGATTATAGGGAAATTTTTCACGAGGTGGTAGGCGTGTTGTTCCTTTCACAAACGAGCGTATGCCATGAGTGAAAAAACAAAACACGACTGCCATCGAGTGAAGAATTTCCCTATAATCGAACCTAGCAGTTAAATAATCTATATTATAAATATTATATTAAATCCATTAATATGTGATTTTAAGCGAAGTTTTTCGCTTTATTGAATGTTATCTGCGGATGAAGTCTACGTCACAGCAACACTTTATTGACGTCATAACTCAGCGTCACAGTTAGTTATTGTGTTAATATTTAGCAATTATGAATATTCTTTCACTGATAAATCCCAGTCTTTCACTTATAGAAATGTAATAAAAATCATAACAAAAAATCCACCGAGTTATTTGTCTCGTCTTAAACAGGGATTGGTGTTTAGCAATTTTAACAATTTTTCAATCATATCACCATGGTGACTTGGAATTCTGATAAAAAAAAAGTATGTTCAGTGGACATTCAAACTTTAATTAATTAATTAATTAAAACACACAAATGAGAAAACAGTTAAAAAGACATCAATTTCAAATTCAATTGACTTTTGAGTAAACAACGTGTTTGTTCAGTAATCATTATATAAAGCTGACGTTTTATTTCACATCTGAAAATTTGGTGCCACTGGTATTTCAGTTATATCTTGATTTTCATTTCCCATCTGAGCAACATAATGCATTCTACAATTATTGGCTTGCATGTCAGATGTCTGTATCTATACACACGTTAGCAATTTGATAAAGCCCATGGAAATAAGACTCCAATTTTTATGACATTCTCCAGATTGGGTAGTTATAATTAATGACTAATGATGTGGGACCCGCAATATGCTACATGTTTCTGTGATAAGCAATATCAGTGTAGCATCATCAAGAAGATATAATTGATAATAGATTGAAAATAAATGGTCTGAAACTAGCAAAAGAACGCAAAACCTTGCATTGAACTGCTGAATGTTTTTTAAAGATCGGATACTTTCTACAGTTCAGGGAAATGGAACCGATAATAGAACTCATTTAAAACAAGAACTCCACAGAGTCATTTGTCTCGTCTTAAACAGGAACTGTACTTTGCCCATGAAAATGAATGTATGTATGTGTATGGTGTTTAACTTCACATTTAACAATCTTTCAGTTGTATCAGGACGGTGAGCAGTAAGCTCAATGCTCAACTTTATAGTGCTGCCACACTCGAAAACCCATCGTCCAAACCCACGTTTGATTGATTACGTTATACTCCATTCATCAGTGATGGTGGAGAGTAACGGAACAAATCACACGGGGGTATCCGACGATGTCGAAAACCATGCTGTAGACACATGGCATGATGTCCCATCCAGTCACGCCGGGCCAACCGTTCCTAGAAATACCCTTTATATTTTGAACCTCCAAGTAAATGGGGCTTTTAGTACCACTTTTTAGCTCTACTGGCCACTGGCCAAGGGCCAGCAGAGCTGTTGTCTGTCGTCCGTCGTCTGTTAACTTTTACGTTGTTAAGACGATAGGGCCTTCATTTTTCATCCGATCTTTACCAAACTTTAACAGATTGTTAATATCAATGATAGCTCAGACAAGTTCGAAACCAGACAGATCGGACCAGTAACAGCGGAGTTATGGCCCTTGATTTAGATAAAAAAAAAATATTTTGTCTCGTTAAGACCATAGGGCCTTCATTTTTTATCCGATCTTTACCAAACTTTACTAGATTGTTAATATCAATGAAAGCTCCGACAAGTTTGAAAACCAACCAGATTTGGCTATTTATACGGGAGTTATGGCCCTTGATTTTCTGAAATATGCTATATTTTGCCCTCATTAGAACTAAATGGTCTTCTTCGGCCGGATTTCTTTGAAACTTTACCAGATTGTTAATATCAATGAAAGCTCCGACAAGTTTTGAAACCAGCCAGATTGAACTATTTATGCCGGAGTTATGGCCCTTGATTTTCTGAAATATGCTATAATTATGCCCTCATTAAAACGAAAGTGTCTTCTTTTGGCCGGATTTCAGTGAAATTTTTCAGGGATGATCAGTACCAAGCCTAGTTGTACATATCGTCACTGTGTTCCGGTTGAATGATTTTGGCAGAGTTATGGCCCTTTAAAGGTTTTAATACACAAACTTTGTCCTGACTAGTTCTCCTGAACACCTGGCGGGATATAAACGAAGCTCTTTAGGGATGATCAGTTCCAGGTCTAGTTGTGCAAATATCGTTGTCTTCCGGTTGAATGAATTTTGGCAGTGTTATGGCCCTTTAAAGGTTTTAATACACAAACTTTAGACTAGTTCTCCTGAACCCCTCGCCAGATTTCAACAAAACTTAGCAGGGATGATCAGCACCAAGCCTAGTTGTGCATGTCATCATCGCGTTCCGGTTTACAGATTTTTGGCAGAGTTGTGACCCTTTAAATGTTTTTGATACACAAATACTTTCCGGGCTAGTTCTCCTGAACCCCTGGCTGGATTTCAACAAAACTTGACAAGGATGATCAGTATCACGCCTAGTTGAGCATATCATCACCATATTCTGGTTGAATGATTTTTGGCAGAATTATGGCCCTTTAAAGGTTTTAATAGACAAACTTTGTCCAGATTAGACTCTTCTGAACTCCTTGCCGGATTTCAACGAATCTTGGTTGGGATGATCAGTACCAAGCCTAGTTGCACCTGTCATTGCCGTGTTGTGGTTGGATGAATTTTAGCAGAGTTATGACCCCTTAAAGGTTTTAATACACTAACTTTGTACAGACTAGTTCTCCTGAACCTCTGGCTGGATTTCAACGAAACTTGGCAGGGACAATCAGTACCAAGCCTAGTTGCGTATGTCATCGCCATGTTCTGGTTGAGTGATATTTGAAAGAGTTATGGCCCCTTATACATAAACTTTATCTTTAGCCATTATAGTGTCCACAGGCCCTCTTGGACAGGCCCTCTTGGGCCTGTTGTATGAAGTATTTTATGACCCAGTTCGGAATTGACCCATGAGGTGTGGTTAAGGTCATATGTCGAACCCCTATGTCACAATGACATGTACTACCCTATATACAACTTTGAACCAAGTTTGAGAATTACTACTGTACTGTATTGACTGTATTAAGAATCGTTCGTGAGAAATAAAAGTTATTAAACGCAAACTACAGAAACTTTATTGACCCCTTGGTCATTGATAACAGAAAAGTAACACATACAGTATACCCCTGCCATATAAATGTTTGTCTAATTTAGAATAAATACACATGACAGTAGCCTGACTTGAGACCCGCCTCATAGAAACGTCCCCCTTTTGTATTAGGCATTTAAATGTGGGTATACGTTTTTTATCTCCTCTTTTTTTCCTTCGAAAAGGTAAGAAAACAATAACAAAAAAATATCATGATTATAATTTAAGGTATATTGTAAATGTAGTTTTGTTTTCATATGCTCTGTATTATAAATACTAGAACTGGGAACTTCATAAGCCCGATGTTGTTAAATTCATTAACTGGAAACTTGTATCTGACTTAATCTAAAGTTTATGTAAGCATTAAGTCTATCATCAGGTTCCATTTCCTTATTCACAGATTCGTGTCTTAGTTTGAATTGAATTGAATGTTGTTTAACGGCTCATTAACACAGTATAGGTTATTTAGAGCCGCCTCAGAGAGAGTGGAAGGATACCTAGGAATCCGGGAACCGTGCCCTACTCTTATTGAATAGATTTCTATGGTTCTTTAACGTGCTCGGAGGACAGACCGATACACGGGACCGCCCGGTTTACGACCCCATCCAACGGATGATGCTAAATGAAAGTGTCTTGCCCAAGAAAACACCGACGAAACTCAGTGGCACCACGGAGGATTGAACCCGGGGCCTCCGGTTATAAATCTGCCGCACTACCGACTGTGCCACACCATGTCGAGTATGCTATCTACATGTAATCTAAAAAGGTTAATTGGTGTTTAGAGTTCTGTCAGATATAATAATAAGACACATTCGCTCCACTTCAAGTTTGGAAGGCATTAAAATATCATCTAACCTACTGTGTACTTAAACTTGGCAGAAACTCACAAAAAAATGTTTTATCACACTTGCTAAACAGAAATAATTTTTGAATTATATTCGATAGCCAAAAAGATATTGTCTTTATTTATGCTTTGCCACATTTTCCTGCCATATATATTTCAGAAAACTACCTATGCATAAAGAGTGCATTTCTTACACTGTTCCTCTCTTCCATAACCTAGTCTGTGTAGATTACCTGCAATTCTCATTTCCTAGACTCAAGTCTTGGTGAGAAGTTTTTGTCTGGTTATCAGCAGGTGTCCAACCAATTTTCGGTGCCTAACAGTTTCTGTGATATTCATTTTAAACACATGTTTTTGGCGATAATTTTAATTCTGGATGTTCATTTTCATTGGACATGTTCATCTGAATGGTAAAGATAAAAACAAACAACGAGAAGTATATAAAAAGCAATAAAAGAACAGCTGGGACATATTTTGTTGATCCCTAATGTCGGGGTGGGGTGGGGTGGGGTGGGGGTTGGGGGGATGCATCTCCCTGTGCATGCCCATATTATTATTTTTTTAAAGGGACACTGTCATGCGCATTTTTTTTAAAAGGGACACTATGTTCGCTTTTATATATTTAATTTAGATGTACAGCAGAGGATAAATGAAATATTTTTAAAATAGTAATTGCTGTTCTTAAAAACAGACACATTGCATCATAAATCTAATGAATAGTCTATTTGCTTTGACCTATCAATAAATCACAAACATAAGTTTTAGTAGAATAAGGGTCAATTCAAAGGGAAGCAACCTGTAAATAATTAATGCAGGGGAGTAAGCAAACATTACTAACTTTGTTTCATAAAATGTTATGGGTGAAAAATGAATTTAAAATGAAAGAATTGTCATTGTTTTGATGATATTAACAAGATCACGAAAACTATTCGGATTGGTGACAAAGAATCCGCATTTTACACCGTACTTAAATGAAGTTACGTGTCTAGTGGGGTTTCTCAAAATCAACATAAATGTCATCGTATATTGCGTACATAAGGCTAAGTATGTTGATTGCAAATGAAAACCTTGCATCTATTTTAAATATTATATCATTAAAAGTCTATAAATGTGCAGAAAACTGCTTGGACACCAGTAGATGTTTTAAATAATTGGAAGCTGTTGGGGGAGATCTGCGTGAAGTTGTCGAAAATTACAAAACATTATACAAGGATTAAAACATGACATAGAGAAAGCTTGTCAGCATGTGGGAAAATTCTATAAAGCTATTTTTAATTTTGCGCTGGCAGAACCTAACCATTCTTCGTATTCTATAAGCTTCCACCAATAAAATTAATAGTAAAAGGCACTGACATAACATTCTCTCTGTATAAACCTCACATTTAACAATTATATCATTAGATCCCATTGTGTAGATGTATTGGGATAAACGGAACATTATAAAACAATTTTCTGATTAGTTTTATTTACTTGCACTGCTTTTTGGAAGAATTTCGGTCGACCTACATTAGTACTTGGCACTGATTTTCAGCATACCTTACCTTACATTTTTAGTTTGTGAAAAAACTACTAATTACATGTGATTTCTGGGTATTTACACTAATGGAATAATTCTGATTACTTTACCATGCAGCCAGCATTGTTATTGACAAGTGCGAGAAGAATTATTTTATGTTAAAGCGTGAAAAGCTCCAAAGGTTGATCGAGGGGTCAGATTTATAAAAAAAACAGTCACGTGATTGTCGCGTGCTAAACAAGTTCTGCTTTTTTACTAAATATTGATGTTGTTAAAAGAAAGTAATAATACCGATATTTTGTCTCGTTTTCCAAATACGATTGTTATTAACTTATTAATTGCATTTATACTCGACATCGCCCACAGGGGAATGATACATTTAGAATAGATGACTTAGGTTATTGCTGAATTTATGTTTGATCTCATCTTATGACCAGCTTTGACTGTATACTGATAAAAATAAGTTTAGCAAGTAAATAACATATAAATCCTGTTGACCCAGATTCTAGGATATGTGTAGAAGAGATCATGGGCAATTTAACTTACATAATTATCAGTTATATTAAGGGAATAAGTCTCAAAAGAAATATGTGAAAACAATAGCAACATGTGGTAATCTACATGTTTTACAGAAATTATAATTTCGCTCTTATTTCAATGTAAAGGGAGGTAAATTCACAAAGGTAAATTTTTGTTCCCTATATCTTCATAATGACAAGGAAATTGTCGATTATTTTAGCGTTTTTTAAAACTTGAGACCCATAACAGTTATTTTGTAATGTACTCTTGCTCTTTACCTTACTTGTATTTTGTTAATGTGAAATAGTATGTTTTAACTAAATGGGAGATAACTCTACTTACATTGGAATACAAAAAGTAAGTGAAAACGAAGAACAACCTAAGTCATGCCGATGATTTAAATACTTAACAATATAAATAACATTACATTTATTTAAGCTAGATGTGCATAAGAGCTTGCTAAACTTTGTTTTTTCAGTATATACTCATCAATACATCATAAATAACTAAGAAACAAATATATATAAGCTGATCATTTTAAACATCCAAACACATGTCTAAATGTCCATGTTTCCCTTTAACCCATAACCTGCTAAGCACGACTATAATAGCCTTTTGCGTTCATTGTAAAACCAAATCAGGGTTTACAATGCCCAGCTGCTGATCAATCATTTTCCCCAAAACACTCCTTTGTCACATAAATGAAATGGTCTTAATTCAAAGAAAGAACAGTCCATTATATATATGTATGGGGTTAAGGGATAAAAGATAAGCTAGTGCTGAACACCCAACTTTACATGAACACCTTTAAATAAAAAGATAGACAGGTGCTCCACGGCGAATCAAGTGTTCCATGAAACACCCTTCTAGCTTAATGATACGGAAAATTCTCCGACAGACAACGGCTGCCCTGACTACTTGCGTATGAAGTGCAATTAACAATTATATAAAAGGTTTGTTTGATCATATGATTAGCTTTATTACAGTTGGTCACATATGTCTCCACTTGTTCAGATTGCATTAATAAGACCAAGACTGGTCTTGTAAAGGTGGCTTTTTTACAAAATATTGTTTTTTGCAGGTTTTGAGAATTTTTAAGTGCCGCCTTAGACTCTAAGATCTCTCCAATTAGTTAATAATTAAGCAGCTACGAGACAGGGTGTGTTTGTACTGTTTACTTGAATATTTACAAGATGTTACATTATACGGAATGATTATATAATTACATGACTTCTAGGAGTGTTATAAATAAACTGTATATCGTAAAACACTAGTGTAGTAATTCACTTGAGAAATGTACAATAAAAGATTTAGGTAGATTTATTCGCATGGTAAATAATACAATACTGTCAGACAGACCTTACTATTTATCATATTTGAAATCTTACTTTATAAAGTTGCATGTCAGCAATATTAAATTTGGTTTGAGGTGTCATGTTATTTTTACCTATGTGTAATGACTAATTTGACTTTCGTTTTGGCAAAGTTATGCCTGCTTTCATACAACTTTAAACTGCAACCTTACCTAGCTCATAACTTGGCAAAATATTCGCCTATGGGTCATGTCTTCATTATCAGTTATACATGCAAAGTTATGCCTCTTTTCATACAACTTTAACCTGCAACCTTTAGTGGCTAAATTTTAGCTGGACTTATGGAAAAAATAATTGAGATTTTACAAGAGCATAACGTCTCACACCACAATTAATTTTCCATAGGGTCCCATTGTAATGTTTTGTTCGTGGCATAGAGATAAAAAAGATTTTGCAACATGTTATTTATGCTTAAATTCTTCATTGATCCAATATCTGCATGCTATTAACTTTTAACGAATATTTACCAGATTGAACTTTTTTTAATTTCATGTTTGCGTGACACCTATCAAAATTTAGACAAAAATACAACCCCGTGGAGATTAGACCCATGATGTGTAAAATGAGGCAGAATTAGCTAGAAATCTTATATCAACATGCATTTTTCTGGGATCTCTTCCTAAAATGCTGTAGATTTAGAACCTGGTAAAGATAAATCAATGTATCCTGTAAAATGTAGAAAAGCGAACTTGTTTTTTTTTTATCTACCTCCCTCATCTGTAGGGCAGGAGTATTCAAGGGAGATAATAGTGGTTGTGAGTCCATAAGCGACTTTTAAATTACTTTTAAAATTTGATTCTCATTTTGACTGTTTTTGCAGTTTTACATGCCGATAGTACAAGGCAAATTCCATAAAGCATAACAGCCCAATGTTAACCCAGTACAGCATCCACTAGCACTCTTTTTGATGGTTGACGGGTTCAATTTGAGCTATTGTCACACTGTCGGTAAATAATAAAGTAAACAAAATCAGCAAAATGAGAAGTCGTCAGTGTAATGTGTTTCGTTAAGTCACCGTGATGCACATTAATAACACAGCTTGCATACCGTATTTCCCCTAATAGTAGCACCCTGGGCGCTGTGCAAAATACCGTGAAGGCGCCCTTATAATTGGAAATACGGTAGTTTGAAGGTCGTAAGGTCAAGTCAGATGTTGTTAGTTACAATACTGGCTTCCTATGATATCAAGGGTTCTATGGTATCACGGTAGTGTCCAATCTATAAAACAGTATGCATCTCTGCTAAAATATGATAATTATTTTATAGATGTGATTACTTTAGGTACATATAATAAAATAATTGAACAAAATAAGTATATTTATCATAAATAAAAGGATATTTCAAAATAATGCAACAATGTTGACAATTTCCTTATGATCTTTAAAATTCATCACCCCTAGTCTCCATAAATGCAGTTTCCATTACCTTGAAGGTTATATAATTCATTAATTAGTGAGGCTGTTGTACATTATTGTTTCTAGAAATGGTCACTCATTGAACCGTATGCCAGTTTCTAACAAATGCAGGATACACAATATGTGCATACCGTGATACCATAGAACTTTTAAAATAATAAGCTCAATGAGGGTACCCTTCTTTTCAAATCTAATTCTCACATTTTTATGTAAAATTGATTACATTTTATATCATAGCAATTTAGTAGAAGGGTCACAGAAAGCATTTGAGTTTCCTTTTTCTTTAAATATTGTTTACAGTTTATTTTTTCCGTCAAACCATTTAAGTACCGTGATATCATAGAACACCATGCTAGAGGATATTTGTTGTTTTGGAGTGAATAACATATTGTATTCCATCGAGAAGTGAGAAAACTTTATATTTTCATGAATGCGAATAAAATAAATGTTATTCACGAAAAAACAACGAATTTTATTTTTTATTTTATGATTTTACAAACAACTTTTTAGGGAAATGAAGGTAGAACAACAAGGGAGGCAATTTCAATAACTAAGCCACTTTAAGCATTTTTTGCCCAACTACAAAAAAAAGTCGGAAGATATTTTATTTATGCCCAAATAGAACAATTTGTTTAATATATTTAAATTGGCAATCATTTCCTTTTAACTTTTAAAATCCATTTCAAATCATTGTTTGAATAGAATGTACAATTCGCATTGTTTTTCTCTTGATATGTTTACATTTGCGTATAAATATCGTGCGAGTCCTTTTACTGTGCATCTGTGTTGGTTGTACATTTGAAAGTAGTCCCGGCAGCTACTGTGGAATAAAACTCTATATTCCACAGTGTGGAATAACACTTTTATTTCACTGATAAAATACAGTATTTCATTGCTTATTATAAAATAAAAGTACGTATTCACCTCTTACTAAAAACATGTAGTACACTATACATACAGCATATAATTTACATTTTGGTTCATTAGCATTATGACATTATACATATCCGGAACCCAAGTATACTCACCTCTGGTAGTTTGGAGCATGACACCCGTTTAATTGCATGCTACATTAACTTCCACCATGTTGTACCTTGTACAGTTGGTCTGCTCAGTGGCTTCCCTGTAGATACAGAGGCATTAAGCTGATGTGATGTTTGTCACACCTGTAACATGCATGCTTGTTGATATATACTGACGTGAAAAAGAAACGTTTCATTGAAAATAATGAGTAACTTTTTCAGCTATCGCCCACCATAGATATTACCTCTTTTGCACTTATTAACACACCGAAATTTCAGTTCAGTCAACCGTGCATTTCAAAATATGAATAAGCTCACAATTACCCCGTGCCCAGTACGCTTTTAAGATCGAGCACGGATTTTGGGAATATGGACGTTCGCAAATTGAACTGGCGAGACGGTTTAATGTGTCGAGATCGACAATAACACGTTTGATTCGACGTGGTAATGATACTGGGACTTTGTTTGACAGACCTCGTTCAGGTGCGCCGCATGTAACGTCTGTACGGCAGGATAATTACATACGCCAACGTCACTTACATGACCGATTCATCATGGCAGCCGGAATTGACGTCATCGGTAATCGTGGATGGACTGTATTAGCCACAACACAATACGAAATCGGCTTAGGGAGCACGGGATACTCAATGGGGGCATACTCGTTACTGACTTTGCAATGGGTGGCTGTTTTTCGGACTTTAAGATTAAAGATGTCCATTGCATATTCTAAATG
Organism: Cyrtodaria siliqua; assembly: GCA_037043455.1. Classification (NCBI taxonomy): domain Eukaryota; kingdom Metazoa; phylum Mollusca; class Bivalvia; order Adapedonta; family Hiatellidae; genus Cyrtodaria; species Cyrtodaria siliqua. Next base: position 120,614 of record JAWPHD010006691.1, on the reverse strand, counting down.
AATTTGTCCACTTTAAATTGTTGTTAATAAAAATGTGGCTTCATATTCAACCATGAAACGTTTCTTTTTGACGTCGATATATAATTCAATGAGAAAAATCATGACTGTGTGTGGGTGTGTTAGTTATCTAGTTTAGGTGGGGTAAGTAATCTTGCCCGCCTCTCCATGCACTACACAAGTACATGCACCTGTTGACCTTCATGAAGACTTTTACCAAACGTAACATTCATTAAAACATTTGTCATTACTTTACCATTTTCAAAAAGCAACAAAAACAATTGCCTTGATTACATCGCATTTCCATGCTAATTTCCTGACATGTTTCCAAAGCCACTTCAGTGTATTTAGTACCTGAGTCAACTCTAGGCTTAAAGCTGCACAGTCCTTATTTTAACTGGTAATAACTCATGAATATGAATGAGTCACGTGTAAAATAGTTTCAAATCGACGAACACCCCCAAAAGTCGGTATATAAGCAGAAATCGATGCGTAAAATTTCACATTTTTATAAAATTTCACATTTTTATAAAATTTCACATTTTTATTTAGCCTCCATACAGGTAACATCGATAAATATTCGGCTCCAGAATATATGTGATAAAAAAATAGTTGCCTAGAACGGGATTTGAACCACAGCCTTGCACTTGTAAGTTTTGAAAGATGTACGCTGAACTACTAGACCACGGCTATTTATTGGTATGTTGTAGCATTTTTAACACTAAATAGGCATTATGTAATAACTAGCGCACACACAAACTCATCAGTCACTAAATAACAAGTCGAGATATGGTTGTTTTGCGGCTAAGTATTAGTTTCATATTGATAACATACAGTATTACACCAGGCAATGTTAATTTACATGTGCAACAAGATGGACTACATATTTATTGACCCATCTTGAGTTGCGTTCAAATATGTTAAGTTATTTTGCCTCATATAGTTCAGTGGATAGAGCACCGGACTTGAATCAGAAGGTTGTGTGTTCAAGCCCCGAAAGAGGCTAACTTTTTTTCTGTAAAAGTTACTGTTACCTGTGCATATGTACGATGTTCACCGGTCGATGTATATACAGTAAATGATTTCCTGCGCTGTATTTGCTTGCTTAAATACCCGATTTCGACATGAGCTGGTGAACACGAAGTTACAAATAAAGACACGCCTACAAAGAAGAAATCGATTGATATAGAGACTCTGTAGCTTTAAGTTCTGTCTGTAGATTTTAGACCTTGGTGTTTACTGAAGTTTCAAACTGCTTATTTTATGTATCTGGGATTTCTTCCTGTGTGTGTTCTGTTTACAAAATGTGTGGCATTTATTGTCTTTCATCCACTTGCAACAGGAGATGTTTTTTACCTTTAAATTATAGGTATGCAGTTCTGTGTGAATATCTTAACATGTGCAGTGAAATGCATCCGTGTTAAACTGTTAGAAATTCAAATGCACCTGTTACCGATAGTTCCAAAGAGAAAGAATATACAAAATATTTTTCTTATATTTGACATTGATTATGAAACCATTACGTGGTCCCGTCTTAATTCCATTAAGCGAAAGAAAAGCTTATATTAGCAGGATTTTATAATGGATATTTCGACAATAAAACAAGTTTAAAAACATTGGTTACTGAAAAAATGTGATAACCAGTATAACATTACCTATTAAATGTTGTAATGTTAACAATATGCATACTTTTTAGGCCAAAATTATTTCATACCCCAGCCAACCCCATTTTCGCTTCTTGGAGAAGTGGGGTATGAAAGTTAATACTCGGACCACTTACTGAAACTGTAAATGTGTATAAAAAATGATCTTATTAATTCATCAGTGGATAAAGACTTCTGACGTAGAAAACATGTGGGCACACTCCAATATATATATGACATATATGTATATATGTACAATTGATTCTCTGGCAGAGGCATATTTGTCTTAAGGGGAACTTTATGACCTTCATCTCATCTCCCTCTGAGGTTTCTGTGTCAATATAACCTATATATTATGTGTTAACGGGACATAATACCTCATTTCTTTGCAATATTAAATTACTTGTTAATCAGTATAAAAAACGTTAAAATAATTTTAAATCTAAAATGAAATAAAATTAGCCAGCAAATCTTTCAATGTGACTGAGTTGGTAAGCCAGTATGTGATTGAGTAAGTTAGCCAGTGAATCTTTGAATGTGGTTGGGTTGATAAGCTATTGGGTCTTTGAATGTGATTTCGTTGATAAGCCAGTGACTCTTTGAATGTGATTTCATTGGTAAGCCAGTGAATCTTTGTGAATGTGATTGAGTTGATAAGCTAACAAGTTTTTGAATGTGACTGAGTCGGTAAGCCAGTGATCCTTTGAATGTGATTGAGTAAGTAAGCCAGTGAATCTTTGAATGTGATTGGGTTGATAAGCCAGTGAATCTTTATGAATGTGATTGAGTTGATAAGCTAACAAGTTTTTGAATGTGACTGAGTCGGTAAGCCAGTGATCCTTTGAATGTGATTGAGTAAGTAAGTCAGTGAATCTTTGAATGTGATGGGTTGATAAGCCAGTGAATCTTTGTGAATGTGATTGAGTTGATAAGCTAACAAGTTTTTGAATGTGACTGAGTCGGTAAGCCAGTGATCCTTTGAATGTGATTGAGTAAGTAAGCCAGTGAATCTTTGAATGTGATTGGGTTGATAAGCTATTGGGTCTTTGAATGTGATTTCGTTGATAAGCCAGTGACTCTTTGAATGTGATTTCATTGGTAAGCCAGTGAATCTTTGTGAATGTGATTGAGTTGATAAGCTAACAAGTTTTTGAATGTAACTGAGTCGGTAAGCCAGTGATCCTTTGAATGTGATTGAGTAAGTAAGCCAGTGAATCTTTGAATGTGATTGAGTAAGTAAGCCAGTGAATCTTTGAATGTGATTGGGTTGATAAGCCAGTGAATCTTTGTGAATGTGATTGAGTTGATAAGCTAACAAGTTTTTGAATGTGACTGAGTCGGTAAGCCAGTGATCCTTTGAATGTGATTGAGTAAGTAAGCCAGTGAATCTTTGAATGTGATTGGGTTGATAAGCCAGTGAATCTTTGAATGTGATTGAGTTGATAAGCCAGTGAATCTTTGAATGTGATTGAGTTGATAAGCCAGTGAATCTTTGAATGTGATTGGGTTGATAAGCCAGTGATTTTTTTAATGTGACCTTTGAATTTGATTGGGTTGATAAACCAGTGAATCTTTGAATGTGAATGTTAAGTCAGCGAGCGTTTGACTGTGACTGAGTTGGTAACAGTGAGTTTTTGAATGCGACTGAGTTGGTAAGTCAGTGAATCTTTTAAAGTGACTGAGTTGATAAGCCATTGAATGTTTGACTGTGATTGATAAGCTAGTGAGTCTTTGAATGTGATTGAAATGGTAAGCCAGTGAATCTGTGAACATCATTGATTTTATAAACCAGTCAATCTTTGAACTGACAAAGTTTATCTAGAAGAAGTTTGTGATGCTCTTGCATCACTTCTAAAGGAAAGTTTGATCTCGCAAATCCTGTTTTATATGTTTAGTCAGCTGCCGAGCTATCCTAGTATTACAGCATAAACTGTTTGTTTTTATAATCTAATACTGGAAGAACTGATTTAACTCAGGAAAGTTGTTGTTTGTTTGGTCTGATACAAAACTCATCCCTAATTTCATATGGGATGCCAACCTACAGTAAACATATGTTTGTTCCATGGTGTTATAGGTGGCACGAATTTGGAGCTACAATAACTTGATGACTTACTGGGCTGTTGTTTTTTCTCAACCATTCCTTCTACTAATGAACTAGAACATAGACAGTCATAAAAGTGCATGTTTTAGAACTCTGAAAGTATTTTTTTTAATTTGTTGATTGTAACACTTGTAATATAGCTTTGTATGTATGTTTGGCAATCTGTTGTGGGCTAAATGATTCTTGTAAAGTATTCATTTGGCAGGAATATTGTGTGTTTCTCGTCAGTTGGAGAAGCAGCCAGAGTATTACATATGGAAATCTGTGGACATTTTTAACCCTTAACACGCTAAGCACGACTGTAATAGTCTTTGCGTCCATTGTAAACCCAGATCATCCAGCTCAGGGTTTACAGTGTCTGGCTGCTGATCAGTCATTTTCCCAAAAACACCCCTTTGTCACATAAATGGAATGGTCTTAATTCAAAGAAAGAACAGTCCCGCATTATATATATGTAGCGGGTTAAAGGTTAAGGAACACGCAGCAATTTTGAATATTTAAGAAACTTTGAAATTAGAACCTTGATTTATTAATTCAGTACAATATTGACTTTAACTAAATCTGCATGCATTTAATCAGATAAAAACAAAACAAATTAAAATTGGAGTTTTTCAATCTTTCTTTACTACTCTGCCATAGATATAAATATTATATAGTAGCAGGCACTATGATCAACAATTAGTGCTATGTAAGAACAATTTACTTTGAAGTATAAGTATAATTACTAAAAATATAATATAAATATTCAAATTATGTAGAAAAACTAAATGGACACCTATAGTATATAATCCCTAATAAATGCCCCCACCTCCCCATTTTTTCAGATTTGGTCTCAAATAAAGGCCCCCCACCCCCATTTCAAAAATGTTATGCCCCCGGGGTAAGTTTATAAGGTAAGTTTTTATAAATCAAGATTGTCGTGTGTCCCTTAAATGTGCATCTCTGGATTTATCTGGCTCTGATATCATTTGTTAAATATACAGGTTTTATTTGGTTATGAGGCAAAAAAAAAAATAGGTGCGTTTCCTATTGCATGCTCTAAAAAAATAGGGTCGGTAGGTAGGCATTTTCTTTTTCTTTTTCTTTTTTGGAGCAAGATATTGTGAGATTTTACATGTATTTATCTCATAAACCCCATACAAGTTGATGATACAGCTGAAAGTTTCTCTGTGATGTCAATTTACCTTGATCTATTGTGATAAATCGTTGTTCAGAACAAATAAAAAAAAAAAAGTTTTAGGGTCGGCCCCTTAATATTAGGGTCGGTCGGGCCACCGGAAACACAGGTATTTTTTTTTGGGCCTTAGGTAACTCACACCACTTCTATCTGAACATAATGGATACATATTGAGAAACTTATAGGGTATCTCATTGTGATATTTTAGAAATCTGAGTATTATTAAGATTAAATTATTTTGTTAAATATATTTTTAGTTCTAACTTTATAACCTCATGGCTAGAAATAACTTTTTTTATAAGATATTTGGGTCATTAATTTGTGTCTATCTCTAGATTTTTTTAATGTTAAAATATTCTGTTACAACTAACATTTTTGTTCATACATCTGTTACAATTTTTAACTTCATGTCCGCTCCTTAACTTTCACATGCATGGGGTGATTTTTGAAATTTGGCACAAATACTCCTCTTATCGAGACGGCATGCAGAACCCAAACCCGGTTCTGTGTCTTCAAGGTCAAGGTCATAAATAGATCATCTACTCCTTATATGCATATAATAAGGTCCAGTTTGTGTCCGCTCCATGACTCTCACATGCATGGAGGGGTTTGTGTCCGCTCCATAACTCTCACATGCATGGAGGGGTTTGTGTCCGCTCCATAACTCTCACATGCATGGAGGGGTTTCATTTAAATTAAGCACAAATACTCATCTCATTGAAATGATGTGCAGAACCCCAAATCTGGCTCTGTATCTTCAAGGTCAGTGTTATTATTATACACTACTTTGCTTTGTTTATGATGACCATAGCATGGGTGCAGTGGAGTGGGTGCAGTGGAGTGGGTGCAGTGGGGTCTGCAGTGGAATGGGTACAGTGGGGTCTGCAAAGGAATGGGTGCAGTGGGGTCTGCAGTGGAATGGGTACAGTGGAGTGGGTACAGTGGGGTCTGCAGTGGAGTGAGTACAGTGGAGTGGGTACAGTGGAGTGAGTGCAGTGGAGTGGGTACAGTGGAGTGGGTACAGTGGGTGGGTACAATGGAGTGAGTGCAGTGGGTGCAGTGGAGTGAATGCAGTGGAGTGATTACAGTGGGGTGGGTGCAGTGGAGTGGGTACAGTGGAGTGAGTGCAGTGGGTACAGTGGGTGGGTGCAGTGGAGTGAATGCAGTGGAGTGGGTACAGTGGAGTGAGTGCAGTGGAGTTGGTGCAGTGCAGTGGGGTGGGTGCAGTCGAGTTGGTACAGTGGATTGAGTGCAGTGGGGTGCGCTGACATCCACCTGACATGCGGGAGGTCATGGGTTCTATCCCCAGCCAGGTCACACCAAACACTTCATAAGAATAATTCTAATAGCCCCCTTGCATGACGTTCCACACATAAAGGGTAGTGCTCGGACTGGTCTATGGCATGGTATTCCAGTGGCAGCACTATAAAGTTGAGCATAGCGCTCACGTGTCAGTATATAGAGATTGAGTAGGATACTGTGTCATGTCTATGGCTTGATATTCCAGTGGCAGCACTATAAAGTTGAGCATAGTGCTCACGTGTCAGTATATAGAGATTGAGTAGGATACTGTGTCATGCCCATGGCTTGGTATTCCAGTGGCAGCACTATAAAGTTGAGGATAGTGCTCACGTGTCAGTATATAGAGATTGAGTAGGATACTGTGTCATGCCCATGGCTTGGTATTCCAGTGGCAGCACTATAAAGTTGAGGATAGTGCTCACGTGTCAGTATATAGAGATTGAGTAGGATACTGTGTCATGCCCATGGCTTGGTATTCCAGTGGCAGCACTATAAAGTTGAGCATAGCACTCACGTGTCGGTATATAGTGATTGGGTATGGTACTGAGTCATGTCTATGGCATAATATTCCAGTGGCAGCACTATAAAGTTGAACATAGTGCTCACGTGTCAGTATATAGAGATTGAGTAGGATACTGTGTCATGCCCATGGCTTGGTATTCCAGTGGCAGCACTATAAAGTTGAGGATAGTGCTCACGTGTCAGTATATAGAGATTGAGTAGGATACTGTGTCATACCCATGGCTTGGTATTCCAGTGGCAGCACTATAAAGTTGAGGATAGTGCTCACGTGTCAGTATATAGAGATTGAGTAGGATACTGTGTCATGTCTATGGCTTGGTATTCCAGTGGCAGCACTATAAAGTTGAGCATAGCGCTCACGTGTCAGTATATAGAGATTGAGTAGGATACTGTGTCATGTCTATGGCTTGGTATTCCAGTGGCAGCACTATAAAGTTGAGGATAGTGCTCACGTGTCAGTATATAGAGATTGAGTAGGATACTGTGTCATGCCCATGTCTTGGTATTCCAGTGGCAGCACTATAAAGTTGAGGATAGTGCTCACGTGTCAGTATATAGAGATTGAGTAGGATACTGTGTCATGCCCATGGCTTGGTATTCCAGTGGCAGCACTATAAAGTTGAGCATAGCACTCACGTGTCGGTATATAGTGATTGGGTATGGTACTGAGTCATGTCTATGGCATAATATTCCAGTGGCAGCACTATAAAGTTGAGGATAGTGCTCACGTGTCAGTATATAGAGATTGAGTAGGATACTGTGTCATGCCCATGGCTTGGTATTCCAGTGGCAGCACTATAAAGTTGAGGATAGTGCTCACGTGTCAGTATATAGAGATTGAGTAGGATACTGTGTCATGCCCATGGCTTGGTATTCCAGTGGCAGCACTATAAAGTTGAGGATAGTGCTCACGTGTCAGTATATAGAGATTGAGTAGGATACTGTGTCATGCCCATGGCTTGGTATTCCAGTGGCAGCACTATAAAGTTGAGCATAGCACTCACGTGTCGGTATATAGTGATTGGGTATGGTACTGAGTCATGTCTATGGCATAATATTCCAGTGGCAGCACAATAAAGTTGAGCATAGTGCTCAAGTGTCAGTATATAGTGATTGAGTAGGGTACTGTGGCATAATATTCCAGTGGCAGCTCTATAAAGTTGAGCATAGCGCTCACTGCTACAAGTAGACACCATATGGATTTGACTGAAAGATTAAGCGATATTAAGCGATGTTAAATCCGATACCTACATACATATATTGCTCTGTCTTTGACCCCACTAATTTGCTCTGTTATGACCCCCTAATTTGCAGACATAATTCATTGTCCAGAAGATGGAAGACTGTGTAACTAAAGCCATCTTTTAATTAATAGTAAGGCCAAGTCCTGGTCAGTATTATCCAAGTATGGCACCAGCATCCATCTTAACTATATGTGATTGATATGAATGTGCGTGCTGTACACATGCTATTGATTGTCATCATTTCTGTTTGGGCGCAGATAAATACATGTTTGTCTCAACTAACCTGAATGACTCCATGTTTTAATGGGAAGGGTATAAACTACTTAGATCTATTGTTTGATGGGGTGTCCGTGGCCGAGTGGTTAAAGTTTCTGATGTGAAATCACTTGCCACTTATCGCTGTGGGTTCGAGCACCAGTTGGCTGGCGAAACGTCGGTGTTTCTACCTAGGTGCCCATCTGTGCTGGCAAATTGCCTGGAGTGGCACATGGGGTCTTACTCCACCAATCAAAACTGGAAAGTTGCCACATGACCTTAGCTGTCGGTGAGACTATAAAATCCAAATCATTTGTTTGATGTATGGTTTGATTTAACATGATAGTTGAAAATAGTGGATCATATGTTTTCATGGTTTATTTTTTTCACTGCAGTGAGACATAAAATCTTACATTTTCACAGGTTGTATTGTCGCAAGATGACCCTAGTGGTTGGGACTAACTCGGGAAAGAATCTATGTCAGTGACTGCATTTAAATAAGTTTAATGCAACTTTTAAAACATGTTAAATATATATACAATTATCCAGAAAAACGAGCGAATACACAGATGAAATATGAAAAAAAGACTGTTCTCATGAACAAATTTAAGGCGTTAGTATTATCACAAATACTAAATATGTCGACTGCCTCTACATATGAATACTAAATATGTCGACTGCCTCTACATATGACATAAAAGTGTTGTTGAAATTACAACAATGTTGATGATCAGAAATGTTACAAAAAAAATTGTGACATGTATATGTATGTATAAAAAATATATATTAATTGTCAGATCTGCTTTCATCGATTAACTAAAATAGTCTTACTGGTGTTACAAAATCCTTGTAACCCGTTTATTATGTAAAGGGAGACTACAACTTATCATTTTGATTTTATGATTTAATCAAAGTAGCCTTTCTTTACCACAGTCAGAAAATACTAGCTTTCCACTATTGAAGCTAGACATGGATCATTGGCATACTAAATTTATGAACGTTTTGAAAATACTGATGATGTGTTATAACATTAAGTTTTCAAGGCTGGGTGGCATGCACTAGAATAATTTATTCTTGAAGCAAACACCTCTAAATGACTAGAATAATTTATTCTTGAAGCAAACACCTCTAAATGACTAGAATAATTTATTCTTGAAGCAAACACCTCTAAATGACTAGAATAATTTATTCTCGAAGCAAACACCTCTAAATGACTAGAATAATTTATTCTTGAAACAAACATGCTAAATTTAGTTAATTTTAGTATTGGTCTATTATACTTACGACAACATTACAAATGCAATTACTCAACTTGCTCTAATCCACGAGTGGAAAAAACTTCCCCAAATTCCCTTCCCGGGACCACGGCCGACAAGGGAGCCGCTAATTGGTTACCCATTAACCTCCAGAATCAGAACGAGGCTTACTTCCTATTTTCCGCCAATTCTAATTAAGGAGGGGTGGGTAGTATAATGTTGTCGTAAGTATAATAGACCAATACTAAAATTAACTAAATTTAGCATATTGGTATATTGATATCTTACGACAACATTACAAATGCGACTTTAACAAAATTATTTGGGGTGGAATAAGTAGCCCGTTATGATAAGTTAGAATATATCAAGGGAATTTAAACAAATTGAAACAGGCAACAGGGAATGATCGAAATCCGCTATAATCAAAGAATTAGAGCAGATTAGAACATAAACACAAAAACTAACTAACACTCACCCCTGTATGCTAGGGTCCTGCCCGGTTGTCGATACACATGTAGGAGGAGACCCCTATGTATTTCAAGAAGCGAAGGCGAACAAGCATGGTGAATGTGGCACATACGTCAAATTCACAAACAGAAGGAGTCTTATAATACGCCTGTAGCTGACCCGAAGGTATAACATGTAGACTCTGGTACCGTAAAACAGTCCGTCTGTCAAGTAAGTCAAGGACAATTAAGTCCAGCACCATTGAAAAATCGACAATTTCAAGCATATCTAAAAAGGGCGAATATTGCTTGTATTAATTCGATTGTTTTTAGAAACCAGTATCAATAAATCCCAATTAGATACTTGCATAAACAGTTTTAAGTTTCATATAAAGAACTGTAAATGTAATAAAGCTATAAACACAAAGTAACATATAACTGTGAAAATAGGTAAAACAAAAAAACAACAACAACATGCATATGGCAAAAATAACCTGCCATAAACGGTAACAATATTTGGTAAGGCTAGTACTAGCAACACATGCATCTGTTACTAATACTAATAGTAATGTGGTTCGAAACCCCGGACGTTAGTGACTGACAGTAATGATCTAGTCATCTGACTGTTCGGGTAGCAAAACTCCGATGACTGACTGGGCCGCAACCAATGGGCCCAGAGAAGCCAATTCATTATTAAATAGGGAGCAGTCCCTAAGATAGAACCTAACGAAGGAGTTGTCTGAATTCCAGTAGCACGCTTTAAGAATACGCTCTAAGGGAATAGAATTAGACCATGCTAAGGACGAGGACAAGGCTCTGACTTCATGAGCTGTAGGATTAGAATCTGGCAGATCGGTCATTTGTACTGCATAGGCCAATTTAATGGTCTCAACAATCCACCTAGAAATGGAGGCCATAGAGATCTCCCGACTGGCATGCAGATAATGTGGAAGAAAAAGCCTTTTTCTTCCACGTCGCCATGACCTGGAACGCTCCAGGTAAATTCTTAAGGCCCTGACTGGGCAGAGGTTGGAAGAATTGGTATCGCTGGAGGAGGGCAGAGCTGGAATAACCAGTGGTAAGCTAGGAACCGAAGGACGCTGATTCTTAGCTAAAAACCCTGGGAAGAAATGTAAGGTAACTGAATACCCGTTTGTAGAAAAAGACACAGAGTCTTCAGTTCCCAGTAAGGCATGGAGCTCACTCCGTCTACGCCCTGAGGCTAGAGCTAGAAGAAAGACAGTCTTGAGAGTAAGCTCCTTCCTACCGCAGGAATCAAGCGGTTCGAAAGGAGGCCCTGAGATAGTCTTGAGAACCAGCTGAAGGTCCCATTTTGGAGTAACATGGGTAACTGCCGGTCTCTCTAACTCTATGCTTTTAATAATGTTAGAGAGAAGAGGGCTATCAGAGAAATCATGTCCCGTAATTTCTTTGAGAGTGATAGAAATAGCCGAGCGATACCCTTTAACCGAAGAAGGAGAAAGAGATTTGTCCTCAAATAAAGATACAAGGAAATCTGAGAGTGAGGTCAAAGAGGGATGGAGTGGATCCAGTGACCTTGAGACACACCAATCAGTCCAGAATTGCCATCTGTACTCGTAGAGGGAATTAGTGGAGGCCCTTCTAGCGGTACAGACTCGATGGGCAACCCTTTCAGAAAAACCTGCCGCCTGCAGATGTCGTTGGATAAGAGAAAGGCGTGAAGGTTGAATACTTCTGGCCAGGGATGAAGAAGCCGTGACAGAGGTTGACACAGGAGATCTTGCCTGGGGGCTAACCTCAGGGGTGTGGCCACCATGAGAGATAGGAGAGTTGTAAACCATGGATGACCCGTCCAAAGTGGGGCTATTAATATGATGAGACAATCTTCCCGCTGGACCTTCAGAAGTACTCGGGACAGGAGAGGAGGTGGAGGAAAGGCATAGGCGAACAGGCCCCGCCAAGGTATAGCAAGGGCGTCCACTGCCCAGGCCAAGGGGTCTGGAACTGGGGAGACGAACGTCGGAAGTTGGTTGTTTAGCCGGGTGGCAAACAGGTCCACATGTGGGGTGTCCCAGAGACGAAACACTTGGGATAACGTTGGAGAGTGTAGCTTCCACTCTGTTTGAATGACCTGATTCTTTCGGGATAGAGAATCTGCCAAAACATTCAGTTTCCCTGGGATGAATCGTGCTTTCAGGAAGACTCCTTCCTGGGAACACCACTTGAGGATTTCTATGGCTAAATCTGAGAGATCCCTGGAATGGGATCCCCCCTCCTTGTTGAGGTAAGCCGCTACTGTGGTATTGTCTGTGGCCAACATGATTGAGTGGCCTCGGATATCCTCCAGAAAAGCCTGTAGAGCTAAGAAAACTGCTTTTAATTCCAAAAGATTGATATGGGAGGTCTTTTCAGAAAGGGACCAGGAGCCCGATGCCTGAAGGTCTGCCAAATGGGCTCCCCAGCCAAGAAGGCTGGCGTCCGTGAACAGGTGTAAATCTGGGTCTTGAGGGTGTAGGGGAACCATTTCCATCAGGAAGACTGGATCGAACCACTGGAGCATTGCCGACTTGAACCAAGGGCCTAGCTGGATTTGGTATTCCCAGGATTGGGTAGCCTGATCCCATCTGTCTTTCAAGGCCCACTGTAAAGGGCGTTTGTGAACTCTGCCCTGTGGGAGAAGTTTGGACATTGACTCCATCTGACCCAAAAGGGAATGGAGTTCCCTTGCTGAAGCTGATGCTTGCAACAATAGGACCCTGAGGGACTCTTGTAGGTGGTGGATTCTGTCCAAAGATGGGCCCACGAGGGAGTCTTGTAGGGAAAGACGAGCTCCGAGGAAAATGAAGGACTGACAAGGGATTAGATCCGACTTTTCCCAGTTCGGGATAAAACCTAGATTTAGATCTATAGAAAGCAGACGCCTTGAGTGCGACAGAGCCAGATCTCTGGAGTGGGCTGGCTGTAACCAATCGTCCAGGTAAGTGTGAAGTCGAATACCCAAGCGATGAACATGGGCGCAAATGACCTTGATCAGACGAGTGAACACATAAGGAGCTGGGGCCAGACCGAATGGTAGAGCTCGAAACTGATAGGTTGTCCCCTTCCAGACAAACCGAAGGTATTTCCTTGAAGAGGGATGGATGAGGACGTGAAAGTAAGCATCTTTCAGGTCTAGGGAGGTAACCCAGTCGCCCTCCTGTAGTTCTAGCCGAATGGAAGCTAGTGTTTCCATTTTGAAGTGTAGGGTTTTGACGAACTTGTTTAGTATAGAGAGGTCTATGATAGTTCTCCAAGCCCCCGAGGGTTTGGGTACCACAAAGAGACGGCTGTAAAACCCCTTTCTTGAATGGGAGGGAAGAACCGTTTCCACTGCCTGTAAGTTCAAGAGATTCTGGATTTCCTGATCCAGGATGAGAAACTTCTCTGAATCCTGTGGAGGACCGAATCTGGCCGGAGGATGACGTGTGAGAGGAGGTTGGACATGAAAAGGAATGAGATACCCGCCCCGGACCACTGAGAGTGACCAAGGATCTGCTATATTTTCCCAGGCATGGCTGAAGGCAGAAAGCCTGCCGCCTGTAGGTATTTCCGGTTTGGGAATCCTTATGTCTAAGGGAAGACCCGAACCGGAAATAACCTGGGGAAATCCGGAGCGGGCATCCCTATGGGGCAGAGGGCCGAGAGCCCCTTCCCCTTCCCCATACTTTACCCTTACCCCTCCTACGATTCCCTGACTGTTTCCTATACTCAATCTTAGGGGGAGGAACCCACTTAGGTTGAACCCTTGAATCCACAGCTTGTGGACGATAGGGTGCTGGAGAAGCGATAGGAGCCCTACTTACAGTAGCTTGAGGGGTCCTAGGGGGATACCTGAGAGGAGGTCTAGAAGGGCGAACAGAAGAAAGCGCAACCCTCTGGAAGGAAGAATATTTGACCTCTTCTTTATGATGAGAGACTACTTCCGGGAAGGAGGGACCAAACAGTGTGCGAGAATTAATAGGCTGCACCCTAAGACTAGAATTCAACTGCTCGTTAAGGACCGAGCGGTTGAGAATAGCATCTCTTCTCACGAGGCTAAAACTTTCTGACATTCTGAGGAAAACATCCATAGAGTCAATGTTAGCTCTAGCGGTAGATAGGATGTACCGCTGGAGCTCAATAAGGTCCTCGTGTGAAGGAGAGGGGTCTCTTAAAATCGAGAGGATACCACACAGAAACAAATCAGTATGGGAACTCATCTGTACACCCGAACGTGCCCAGCGGTCCCAAGTAACCACATCTGTCAAAGGGATGGAGGTAGTAGAAGGAAGGCTAGCCCGAGGTTGTAGAATGTCCTCAATGGAGTAATCTACCAAGGGAGGATCCAAGGGAAGAACAGGATCCTGGGGTAAATAGAACTTACGGTTAGCAAGCCAATGTTTTTGACCTGTAAAGTACCTATTCTTTGGAAGAGCCTTAGGATACTGAGGGAGTGGTGACCCAGGTACTATTTCCGAGCCTCTCACTTCTGCAGAAATAGTCGAAAGCAGGGAAGAAACCTGTTTGCTCTGAGGTAAGGTAATACCAGGTTTAGAAAGGTTAGGTTGTACATCAAAATAATCCATAGCAGAAGCACCAGCCAAGGATTCGACAGGTGCAACTACAGGAGGACAAACTGAGGGGCCCAACCTAGCCTTAAGAAGACCAATTAGTTCCGAAAAGGAAGGCCAAACTGCATCAACAGGAGGTACTTCCTGAAAAAAGTCATCGGGATGCTCAGAAGCCACACTCTGTCCCGTGTTAAACAAGCCTGTGGTAGGGTCCAATAAAACCCCCGAACAAACCTGCTCCTCAGGTAGGGGGGGATGGGGTGGATCTTGAAGCACGCTAGCACCAGAGGGAGAATTACCCCGGGATATGTCCACGACGGACGCTGACTTACTAAGGGAATGATCCCTTCTGTGGTGTGATACCCTAGAACGGGAACGTCTAGCCCGTTTGGTAGCCACTCTAGAATGAGACCTAGAGCGGCTCCTGGATCTCTTAGAATGCGAAACCGGAGAGCTCAAAAGTGACCTGAGGTTGTCCAGTTCACGGGAAGAAAGACGATGTCTTCTATGAGAATGATGTCGTCTATGAGAATGATGTCGTCCATGAGAACGACTAACGGACTTCTGGTGTCTATGACGCCGGTAGGGAGACCTACCCCTATGGCGTTCGGTCGAGTTAGAGAAGCCAGAAAATTCACTTTTTGAAACAGAAGAATTACCTGAGCTTGAGATGTCACTCAACCGATGACGGTTGCTCTTAGACCGGCCACTGCGTCTCGACTCTCTGGAGGGTGACCTGGAGGCCGAGTATTTAGAACTGTTGTGCAGCCCGACAGTGTACCCACGAGGCAGAGAGTTATCTGAGTAACCATGGACCCCCGGACTGACTGCCAGTCTGTTACTGTGAACAGCAGTGGGTGGGGTATGGTACTCCGTATGGCTGGGTTGGGAGACATCACCGATAGAAGGTCGAAACTTCGTACGGGTGACCTTTCCAACTGTAGGAAGTATCTCGTCGGGTTGGGAGACATCACCGATAGAAGGTCGAAACTTCGTACGGGTGACCTTTCCAACTGTAGGAAGTATCTCGCCGGATACTTTCTGCTTGGTTGGGTTGCCTCGTGAGTCCGGAGGGGCCGTAGTATGACTAGGGCCCGACTCCCCAACCAGCAG
Source organism: Cyrtodaria siliqua (assembly GCA_037043455.1). Classification (NCBI taxonomy): domain Eukaryota; kingdom Metazoa; phylum Mollusca; class Bivalvia; order Adapedonta; family Hiatellidae; genus Cyrtodaria; species Cyrtodaria siliqua. The sequence goes on along the minus strand of JAWPHD010006691.1, from coordinate 104,987 downwards.
TAGCGTGTTCGCATCTGACATTACACGCTAAAATATAGAAAGAGAAAGACAGAAACGTGTAATAAACACGAACTGTTATTATAGGAAATATGTAAAACTATATAAAAATACAAAAATAAAACTAATAAACACAACACAAGTGGAGAAAAGCAAACTTTGAGACACTCGATTTACCTACCATCCATTTGGAATCGGCACGAGTGGAAAATAGGAAGTAAGCCTCGTTCTGATTCTGGAGGTTAATGGGTAACCAATTAGCGGCTCCCTTGTCGGCCGTGGTCCCGGGAAGGGAATTTGGGGAAGTTTTTTCCACTCGTGGATTAGAGCAAGCTGAGTAATTGCATTTGTAATGTTGTCGTAAGATATCAATATACCAATACCTCTAAATGACTAGAATAATTTATTCTCGAAGCAAACACCTCTAAATGACTAGAATAATTTATTCTTGAAGCAAACACCTCTAAATGACTAGAATGATTTATTCTCGAAGCAAACACCTCTAAATGACTAGAATAATTTATTCTCGAAACAAACACCTCTAAATGACTAGAATGATTTATTCTCGAAGCAAACACCTCTAAATGACTAGAATAATTTATTCTCGAAGCAAACACCTCTAAATGACTAGAATGATTTATTCTCGAAGCAAACACCTCTAAATGACTAGAATAATTTATTCTCGAAGCAAACACCTCTAAATGACTAGAATAATTTATTCTCGAAACAAACACCTCTAAATGACTAGAATAATTTATTCTCGAAGCAAACACCTCTAAATGACTAGAATAATTTATTCTCGAAGCAAACACCTCTAAATGACTAGAATAATTTATTCTCGAAACAAACACCTCTAAATGACTAGAATGATTTATTCTCGAAGCAAACACCTCTAAATGACTAGAATAATTTATTCTCGAAGCAAACACCTCTAAATGACTAGAATAATTTATTCTCGAAACAAACACCTCTAAATGACTAGAATGATTTATTCTCGAAGCAAACACCTCTAAATGACTAGAATAATTTATTCTCGAAGCAAACACCTCTAAATGACTAGAATGATTTATTCTCGAAGCAAACACCTCTAAATGACTAGAATAATTTATTCTCGAAACAAACACCTCTAAATGACTAGAATAATTTATTCTCGAAGCAAACACCTCTAAATGACTAGAATGATTTATTCTTGAAGCAAACACCTCTAAATGACTAGAATGATTTATTCTCGAAGCAAACACCTCTAAATGACTAGAATAATTTATTCTCGAAGCAAACACCTCTAAATGACTAGAATGATTTATTCTCGAAGCAAACACCTCTAAATGACTAGAATAATTTATTCTCGAAACAAACACCTCTAAATGACTAGAATGATTTATTCTCGAAGCAAACACCTCTAAATGACTAGAATAATTTATTCTCGAAACAAACACCTCTAAATGACTAGAATAATTTATTCTCGAAGCAAACACCTCTAAATGACTAGAATAATTTATTCTCGAAACAAACACCTCTAAATGACTAGAATAATTTATTCTCGAAGCAAATACCTCTAAATGACTAGAATGATTTATTCTCGAAGCAAACACCTCTAAATGACTAGAATAATTTATTCTCGAAGCAAACACCTCTAAATGACTAGAATGATTTATTCTCGAAGCAAACACCTCTAAATGACTAGAATAATTTATTCTCGAAGCAAACACCTCTAAATGACTAGAATGATTTATTCTCGAAGCAAACACCTCTAAATGACTAGAATAATTTATTCTCGAAGCAAACACCTCTAAATGACTAGAATGATTTATTCTCGAAGCAAACACCTCTAAATGACTAGAATAATTTATTCTCGAAACAAACACCTCTAAATGACTAGAATGATTTATTCTCGAAGCAAACACCTCTAAATGACTAGAATAATTTATTCTCGAAGCAAACACCTCTAAATGACTAGAATGATTTATTCTCGAAGCAAACACCTCTAAATGACTAGAATAATTTATTCTCGAAGCAAACACCTCTAAATGACTAGAATGATTTATTCTCGAAGCAAACACCTCTAAATGACTAGAATAATTTATTCTCGAAACAAACACCTCTAAATGACTAGAATAATTTATTCTCGAAGCAAACACCTCTAAATGACTAGAATGATTTATTCTCGAAGCAAACACCTCTAAATGACTAGAATGATTTATTCTCGAAGCAAACACCTCTAAATGACTAGAATAATTTATTCTCGAAGCAAACACCTCTAAATGACTAGAATGATTTATTCTCGAAGCAAACACCTCTAAATGACTAGAATAATTTATTCTCGAAACAAACACCTCTAAATGACTAGAATGATTTATTCTCGAAGCAAACACCTCTAAATGACTAGAATAATTTATTCTCGAAACAAACACCTCTAAATGACTAGAATAATTTATTCTCGAAGCAAACACCTCTAAATGACTAGAATAATTTATTCTCGAAACAAACACCTCTAAATGACTAGAATAATTTATTCTCGAAGCAAATACCTCTAAATGACTAGAATGATTTATTCTCGAAGCAAACACCTCTAAATGACTAGAATAATTTATTCTCGAAGCAAACACCTCTAAATGACTAGAATGATTTATTCTCGAAGCAAACACCTCTAAATGACTAGAATAATTTATTCTCGAAGCAAACACCTCTAAATGACTAGAATGATTTATTCTCGAAGCAAACACCTCTAAATGACTAGAATAATTTATTCTCGAAGCAAACACCTCTAAATGACTAGAATGATTTATTCTTGAAGCAAACACCTCTAAATGACTAGAATGATTTATTCTCGAAGCAAACACCTCTAAATGACTAGAATAATTTATTCTCGAAGCAAACACCTCTAAATGACTAGAATGATTTATTCTCGAAGCAAACACCTCTAAATGACTAGAATAATTTATTCTCGAAACAAACACCTCTAAATGACTAGAATGATTTATTCTCGAAGCAAACACCTCTAAATGACTAGAATAATTTATTCTCGAAACAAACACCTCTAAATGACTAGAATAATTTATTCTCGAAGCAAACACCTCTAAATGACTAGAATAATTTATTCTCGAAACAAACACCTCTAAATGACTAGAATAATTTATTCTCGAAGCAAATACCTCTAAATGACTAGAATGATTTATTCTCGAAGCAAAAATGACTAGAATAATTTATTCTCGAAGCAAACACCTCTAAATGACTAGAATAATTTATTCTCGAAGCAAACACCTCTAAATGACTAGAATAATTTATTCTCGAAGCAAACACCTCTAAATGACTAGAATGATTTATTCTCGAAGCAAACACCTCTAAATGACTAGAATAATTTATTCTCGAAGCAAACACCTCTAAATGACTAGAATAATTTATTCTCGAAACAAACACCTCTAAATGACTAGAATGATTTATTCTCGAAACAAACACCTCTAAATGACTAGAATAATTTATTCTCGAAACAAACACCTCTAAATGACTAGAATAATTTATTCTCGAAACAAACACCTCTAAATGACTAGAATAATTTATTCTCGAAGCAAATACCTCTAAATGACTAGAATGATTTATTCTCGAAGCAAACACCTCTAAATGACTAGAATAATTTATTCTCGAAGCAAACACCTCTAAATGACTAGAATGATTTATTCTCGAAACAAACACCTCTAAATGACTAGAATAATTTATTCTCGAAGCAAACACCTCTAAATGACTAGAATAATTTATTCTCGAAGCAAACACCTCTAAATGACTAGAATAATTTATTCTCGAAGCAAACACCTCTAAATGACTAGAATGATTTATTCTCGAAGCAAACACCTCTAAATGACTAGAATAATTTATTCTCGAAGCAAACACCTCTAAATGACTAGAATAATTTATTCTCGAAGCAAACACCTCTAAATGACTAGAATAATTTATTCTCGAAGCAAACACCTCTAAATGACTAGAATGATTTATTCTCGAAGCAAACACCTCTAAATGACTAGAATAATTTATTCTCGAAGCAAACACCTCTAAATGACTAGAATAATTTATTCTCGAAACAAACACCTCTAAATGACTAGAATGATTTATTCTCGAAACAAACACCTCTAAATGACTAGAATAATTTATTCTCGAAACAAACACCTCTAAATGACTAGAATAATTTATTCTCGAAGCAAACACCTCTAAATGACTAGAATAATTTATTCTCGAAACAAACACCTCTAAATGACTAGAATAATTTATTCTCGAAGCAAACACCTCTAAATGACTAGAATAATTTATTCTCGAAACAAACACCTCTAAATGACTAGAATAATTTATTCTCGAAGCAAACACCTCTAAATGACTAGAATAATTTATTCTCGAAACAAACACCTCTAAATGACTAGAATAATTTATTCTCGAAGCAAACACCTCTAAATGACTAGAATAATTTATTCTCGAAACAAACACCTCTAAATGACTAGAATAATTTATTCTCGAAGCAAACACCTCTAAATGACTAGAATAATTTATTCTCGAAACAAACACCTCTAAATGACTAGAATAATTTATTCTCGAAGCAAACACCTCTAAATGACTAGAATAATTTATTCTCGAAACAAACACCTCTAAATGACTAGAATGATTTATTCTCGAAACAAACACCTCTAAATGACTAGAATAATTTATTCTCGAAGCAAACACCTCTAAATGACTAGAATAATTTATTCTCGAAGCAAACACCTCTAAATGACTAGAATAATTTATTCTCGAAGCAAACACCTCTAAATGACTAGAATAATTTATTCTCGAAACAAACACCTCTAAATGACTAGAATGATTTATTCTCGAAACAAACACCTCTAAATGACTAGAATAATTTATTCTCGAAGCAAACACCTCTAAATGACTAGAATAATTTATTCTCGAAACAAACATCTCTAAATGACTAGAATAATTTATTCTCGAAACACCTCTAAATGACTAGAATGATTTATTCTCGAAACAAACACCTCTAAATGACTAGAATGATTTATTCTCGAAGCAAACACCTCTAAATGACTAGAATAATTTATTCTCGAAGCAAACACCTCTAAATGACTAGAATAATTTATTCTCGAAACAAACACCTCTAAATGACTAGAATAATTTATTCTCGAAACAAACACCTCTAAATGACTAGAATGATTTATTCTCGAAACAAACACCTCTAAATGACTAGAATAATTTATTCTCGAAGCAAACACCTCTAAATGACTAGAATGATTTATTCTCGAAACAAACACCTCTAAATGACTAGAATAATTTATTCTCGAAGCAAACACCTCTAAATGACTAGAATGATTTATTCTCGAAACAAACACCTCTAAATGACTAGAATGATTTATTCTCGAAACAAACACCTCTAAATGACTAGAATAATTTATTCTCGAAGCAAACACCTCTAAATGACTAGAATGATTTATTCTCGAAACAAACACCTCTAAATGACTAGAATAATTTATTCTCGAAGCAAACACCTCTAAATGACTAGAATGATTTATTCTCGAAACAAACACCTCTAAATGACTAGAATGATTTATTCTCGAAGCAAACACCTCTAAATGACTAGAATAATTTATTCTCGAAGCAAACACCTCTAAATGACTAGAAAAATTTATTCTCGAAACAAACACCTCTAAATGACTAGAATGATTTATTCTCGAAACAAACACCTCTAAATGACTAGAATAATTTATTCTCGAAGCAAACACCTCTAAATGACTAGAATAATTTATTCTCGAAACAAACACCTCTAAATGACTAGAATGATTTATTCTCGAAACAAACACCTCTAAATGACTAGAATAATTTATTCTCGAAGCAAACACCTCTAAATGACTAGAATAATTTATTCTCGAAACAAACACCTCTAAATGACTAGAATAATTTATTCTCGAAACAAACACCTCTAAATGACTAGAATGATTTATTCTCGAAACAAACACCTCTAAATGACTAGAATAATTTATTCTCGAAGCAAACACCTCTAAATGACTAGAATGATTTATTCTCGAAACAAACACCTCTAAATGACTAGAATAATTTATTCTCGAAACAAACACCTCTAAATGACTAGAATAATTTATTCTCGAAGCAAACACCTCTAAATGACTAGAATAATTTATTCTCGAAGCAAACACCTCTAAATGACTAGAATAATTTATTCTCGAAGCAAACACCTCTAAATGACTAGAATGATTTATTCTCGAAGCAAACACCTCTAAATGACTAGAATAATTTATTCTCGAAGCAAACACCTCTAAATGACTAGAATAATTTATTCTCGAAACAAACACCTCTAAATGACTAGAATGATTTATTCTCGAAGCAAACACCTCTAAATGACTAGAATAATTTATTCTCGAAACAAACACCTCTAAATGACTAGAATAATTTATTCTCGAAGCAAACACCTCTAAATGTAGATTCTGGAATTACTAAAGATGTATATTTTATTCCATTGATCTTAAATCTCCAGGCGACAAGCACTAGACATCTCGTAATTATTTTTGCCCGTTTAAAAACTTGATTGTTTCGTGTATTTTCAGATCAAGTTGAGCCACTGTGCCGGTGTATCACGGCCGGATTCTTCGCTAACGCTGCCAAGCTGCACCACACGGGGGAATACAGGACGGTCAGAGATGACCACACCCTGTTCATACACCCTACATCTGTACTGTATACAGAACACCCACCAAAATGGTGAGTCACATGAGCATTTGTCACATGATCAATGTCACATGATCAGTGTTCATTGTACATTCTCAGCGGTCAGAACCAAAGTGCATTTATGTTATGTTATATAGTAGTCCGGGTATCCTATCATTTTATCAAACTTGTTTATTGAAGTTGATAATGCAAAGTCACGAACGTAAGATTCTATTTATCACATAACACACCTAAAACATTGAAAGTTTGACTTTAATGTTGTCAATTTACCTTTAACATGTCAATTTGTGAGAGAAATCATGACATGGTTTGGTTGTTAACATGACGTCAGATATAACGTGTCAACACCACAAATAATGCGACACCTTGAATCAAATTTAACGTTAATTAATGCATTTTATAAAATTATATTTCAAATATGATAGCAGTCAAGATGTTTCTGAACGTTTCGAATGATATATACCATGTAAAGAATTCACAGACACTTAGGGTTCACTGTGTCAGTCATCTGTTGTCTGTCGTCGTCTGTCCATCACACTTTAACTTGTGACCTTACCTTGACCATAACTTAAAAATTATTTGAACTATGCTCATGCAACTTCATACAGGTATTCATCTTACCCCAATGTAATGTTACACATGTCCAGTAACTCTGACTCAGTTCAACAGCGTTAATGCTCCTATTCAGAAAACTTAAACCTGCAACCTAACTCAGCTCATAGCTTGGCAAAATAATTACCTATGGTCATACAACTTTATACAGTTCTTCTTTATCAATTATTCAATGCCACTGACATGTCCAATAACTCTGACTTTTATTTTGGCAGAGTTATGCCCCTATTCATAAAACTTCAACCTGCAACCTTAGCTAGCTCATAACTTGGCAAATATTGACCTATGATCGTTGAACTTTATATAGTTCTTCCTTATCAATATAATCCAATGCAGAGTTATGCCCCTTTTCATGGATGTTTGCAATTAAACAAACCTGCTCCATATTTCATGAAGGATGGTACCCCATGTCTTCAAACTTTATAGTTAGATTGTCCTTGCTGGTCATACTACACCAATTCATTTTCCATAGGCCTACCTTATAGCTCTAAGCTCTGTACTGAGTTCCCTAATATAGGAAACTTTATTACTTGTTTTGAAAGACCTATCTTAGTTTTATCAAAAAAACATACAGAAGCCATACGTTGAGTATGTTTTGAAAAAGCTGTTTGGGTCGGATGGTACTGACCCACCTACTTGCATGTAGAAACATGAGGAAAATGTAAAGTATACTTTTTTTTTTTTTGATTATGTAACACATTATGAATACATTGTACAAATGTATGATTTAACCTTTATAAGTACTCTTCAAAAGTTGAATTTTAATTTTTTAGCAAGATTTTTTTGGTTTTGTTTACCTTGTCAACCAATCAAAATTAAGAGATTCTGTGTAATAGCTCCGAATTTACCCTGGAACTTTCCCGCTGCCCGCTGATTAGTTGGTAATTGGTGTAGTCTGATCTAAATGCTGAAATAGGCATATGACAGGCAACACAAGTGTTCACAAGTGTTCTGTGGAACACCCTTCTAATAATTAGCAAAAACCTGTAATTGTTTCCGGAGCATTATATGTAAGGTATCCCTATTGGACTAGGGCTGTTTTATGGAGTTATTTGTTTGTAATCTCTTGCTTCCATTAAATAAAAAAACATTTATATTCTAAAAAAGGGATAAAGTATTTGACTGCAAGATTGCCGACAGTGTCTTAGATAATATTTGAAAGAATGATTTGGTACCTACAGGGTAGTGTTTAATGAAGTTGTGCAGACGACACGTGACTACATGCGAGATGTGACGGTGATCAATCCTGATTGGCTGTGTGAACTGGCACCCAACTTTTATCAGTTTGGAACAGTAAGTCAATTTTAATTGTTACGAGCACATACAGCTCCTCTGCAGATTGTGTGACATACAGCATAAGATATCCTACACATAATATAATACATACTCAGGACCTCAAAAACGGTTAAAGCCATTTGTATTCTGTTTTCTTTACCCCACCCACAAGTCATGCTATTGATGAATTTAATTTAGTAAGTAAATGAAGAATGACAGTATGTTTCATTTTAAACAAAAGCAATAAATTTGAAGTAAAAAAACAAACAATCTGCATCAATGGATGCAGACCTGATGGCAGCAATTGAAAAGAGGGGTGGTTGGCAAGAATCAAAGTCAATACATGTTTATGTTTCATGGATATGGCCTCTCCCAGTGTCAGCAGTTTGTTTGAATGGTGTTTTCGTCATATTTTTAGAGCCCGTTTACGTATCTCAACTTAGCGATCACAATGTCATCCGGATGTATTATGTACGTTCGTTCAATCGCTAGCTAGTCCATCAGTGCATCCATTTTCATTTCTTAATTTCTTCTTCGGTACTTGCAGGATTTTTACCAAACTTCATCATAATGTTCCTTATATGCATCTGAAATCATATGCAAAATTTCAGGTCACTGTAACCTACTTTCAATGAAATATAGAGCACTCCCAGTTTTGGCTACGACGTGCATCCACCCACTGTTAATGACTTTAATTTAATTAAAGATTAGTATGTAAGGAATGAATATCTCTTGTTAGCACATGACGTAGGCCATATATGACGGTCGATGTTTTGTAGTAGAGACGGACCACCCCATTTTCCTGGGTAGAACCATTACTATATACATCCCGCCATCCATAAGAATAGACATTTCCTCATTTAACAAGTCGGGCTCCCAGTGGGATTTGAACCTACAGCGGTGAGAGTTGAAAAAGTTTTAGATGCAGTGTCTTTCAATGTAAGCAATGTTACACAAGTGTTTACATGATGTAGGTAGTCAATTATATTTTATCTTTGTCTTGCAATATTAAATACAGTTATGATTTAGATGTGTCTTTTTTCCATTTTCAGGAGAGAGAGATTGCAACTAAAAGGGCCAAGCTGGAAGGAGTGGGATAACTAAATATAGACTTCTGCATTTGTGGATTTAGATCTATAAAGACTTCTGCATTCGCGGATTAAGATTTATAAGAGTTGCAAATCGTGAAACAATGCTGTCAAACCTCACACAGCCTATGTATCATGTTTGTGCTGCAGGCTTAGATAAAACATAACCAGATTCTTAATAACGCGCATCATCTGCACAGGATATCAAATTCAGCAATGCTAAAACAGAAACTAATTATCATACATATGTTTTACTTACCATGGTAATATTACTACTGAAAGAATTTGTCTATTTATTGCTTTTATGAAATTCACAAGATTTGGCTGGCACTACAGTCCTAACACAAGCATATACAAGACATAATTATGTTGAAATGTAATAAACAGATTATGCAATGTGAGGATTTGGTAGTCTTGATTTTTTCACTCAATGCAAACTATGTATTTTTTATTTCAACCAGTCTTGGTTAAAATGTTAATTATGCTCCCCGAATTTTTTGGGGAAGCATATAGTTGCTCTTGTCCATCCATATGTATGTATGTATGTATAGGAAGTATCAGTGTGCTGTTTGGTAGCGCATATTGTCGGCTGGTTCTGTTTGAATGATTTCTGACGGAGTTACAGGACTTCAAAGTTTTTCGAATGTAAACCTTGTAACTCCTCCTAGGTTTTTCATCCGATTTTCACGAAAATTCATAGGAAGTGTCAGTATGATGTCTAGTAGCGCATATAATCAAGACGGTCTGGTTAAAACAGTCTTAAATCATTTTAGAATTATTCTGTATTTAGAATTTTATGATTCTTGGTTTCTTAAATCATTTTAGAATTGTTCTATCTTTAGAATTTCATGATTTTTGGTTTCAATAAACTCATTACTCTTTGAGAGATACAAATCTTAATCTGTTTTTCACAGCAATTTAAATGCTCAGTCAGTTCTCAGAACACACTGAGTTACATCATAATGGCATGACGTGATGTCATAATACCAGGATGTGATGTCATAATACCATTAGTGATGTTATGATAGAAACAACCAAATGAAAATATGAATGAAGCATCCTGATTGGTTCAGTGATGAAAATTGGACCAATGAAACCAGTTTAATTTAAAACTCATTATATTCTCAGAACTCATTGAAGTTTTACTTGACATTGAGTAATGAGGTTCTAAAAATAAATGATTTTTGGCAGAGTTATGGGCCTTTAAGTTTTTCTGTTGCACTCAACAGCAATGTTTTTCATCCGGTTTTCATAGCGTCACAGTGGCCGAATGGTTAACGATGTTGCATTGTAAACCTTCGCCTCTCATCACTGCGGGTTCGAATCCCACTGGGAGCCTGACTTGTAAGTGAGGAAGTGACGATTCTTACGGATGGCGTGAGGTGTACAGGTCTGGTTCTACCAGGAAAAGCGGGTGATCTGCTTCCGCCACAAAAAAAATCGACCATCCTATATAACCTTACCTGTGTTGAAAATGACGTAAAACACCATACAAACACAAATCATCCGATTTTCATGAAACTTCACAGAAAGTATCAGATGATGTCTAGTAGCACATATTGTCAGGACGTCCTGGACTGTTTTCCTGTTTTCAAGATTACCAGATTTTTAATATCAATGAAAGCTCGGACAAGTTCGAGAACCAGCCAGATTGGACCAGTAACAGCGGAAAAGTTTGTAAACCAGCCTGATCGGACCTGTAACAGCGGAGTTATGGCCCTTGAGTTAGTTAAAAATGTATTATTTTGCCTCGTTAAGACAATAGGGGCTTCATTTTTCATCCTAGCTTTACCAAATTTACCAGATTGTTAATATCAATGAAAGCTCGGTCAAGTTTGAATACCAACCAGATTGGACTATTCACACCGGAGTTATGGCCCTTGATTTTCTGAATATGCTATATTTTGGCCTGATTAAAAGGGCCTTTATTTGGCCAGATTTCGGTACCAAGCCTAGTTGAACATATAATCACCGTGTTCCGGTTGAATGATTTTGGTGGAGTTGTGGCCCTTTAAAGGTTTTAATACATAAACTTTGTCCTGACTAGTTCTCCTGAACCCCTGGCCGGATTTAAATGATACTTTTTAGGGATGGTCAATTCCAGGTCTAGTTGTTTGGGAGAGTTATGGCCCTTTAAATGTTTTAATACACAAACTTTGTCTGGACAAGTTCTCCTGAACTCCTAGCCGGATTTCAACGAAACATTGCAGGGATGATCAGCACCAAATCTAGTTGTGCATGTCATCGTCGTGTTCCGGTTTACTTATTTTGGCAGAGTTGTGGCCCTTTAAAGATTTTTGATACACAAACATTTTCTGGGAGAACCTTCTCGGCTAGTTCTCCTGAACCCCTGGCCGGATTTCAACGAAACTTGACAAGGATGATCAGTATCAAGCCTAGTTGTGCATATCATCGCCATATTTCAGTTGAATGATTTTTGGCAGAGTTATGGCCCTTCAAATGTTTTAATACACAAACTTTGTCCAGATTAGTCTCTTATGAACTCCTTTCTGGATTTCAACGAATGGCATGGATGATCAGTACCAATCCTAGTTGCACCCGTCATTGCCATGTTCTGGTTGAATGAGTTTTGGCCCTTTTATGGTTTTAATGCACAAACTTTGTCCCAACTAATTCTCTTGATACCCTGGCCGGATTTCAACGAATGTTGGCAGGGATGATTAGTACCAAGCCTAGTTGCGTATTTCATTGTCGTGTTCCAGTTGAATGAATTTAGGCAGAATTATGACCCATTAAAGGTTTTAATACACTTACTTTGTACAGACTAGTTCTCCTGAACCTCCGTCTGGATTTCAACAAAATTTGGCAGGGATGATCAGTACCAAGCCTAGTTACATAAGTCATCGCCATGTTCCGGTTGGATGATTTTTAGTGATCAAAGATCAGCAGAGCTTATGCATTGGTGCAGTGTCCGTCATCCATCTGTCCGTCCGTCCATCTGTCCGTCCATCTGTCCATCCGTCCATAAACCTTTTTTTGCGGCGACTTCTCCGACGAAAGTACTGGATGGATGTTTAAGAAACTTTACAGGAATGTTGCCCATGATGTCTAGTTGATCCTAGTTTAAATTCATGTTGATGTGAAATACATGATGGCAGCAAAAGCTCAAAATAGATTTTTAAAAAACAAGTTTGTAGCGAATACTACTTGAAAATTATAAGCGGTATTGATATGGGACTTTTTTTCTAAAATTATCAGCCTTTACTTGATGTTGGTCATTGTCGAAAATCATTTTGATTCAATGTTAAACATGGCTGCCAGTGGCCATCTTTGTTTACCTAGAGTTATATATAAAAAGTTGTAACGACTACTCTGAAACTACCTGACAGATTTTCATGAAACTTCACAGGAATACTGATCTAGCTATCAAAACATATCAGTAGAGCTTAAAGGTCATTGACCTATTGTTTAAAGAGTTATGGCCCCTTACACATAAACTTTATCTTTAGCCAGTAGAGAGTCCAAAGGCCCTCTTGGGCCTCTTGTTACTAATATTCATTTTAACAAGAAGTTTATTAGTTACTAAAATATGATGTAATAGTCTTGTTTGTAACCAAATAAGTGCTGTGTCTTTTGTTCCGTTAATAGGTATTTAAAATATATGGATCTGTTCTTCTTTGTGTTTTGAGCTCTACTGGCCTAATGGGATGGTGAGTTGTCCGTTGTCGTCCGTCTTCGTCCATTAAATTTTGCCTTGTGAATATGATAGAGCCTTGATTATTATTCAAATCTTTACCAAACTTTGCCAGTTCTTTTTATCAATGAAAGCTTGGACAAGTTCGAAAACCACCCAGATGATATCTCGGCCTACTAGAGTCCCTTTGGGGGTAATTGGGTCAAAAAAAATAAAATCAAATGCATATCTTGTCCAAATTAATGTTAATGGTTTTGATTCTAATTTTGTATGGTCTTTAGAGACTCGAGGCACAACATATTTAAAACAGATTTTGTCCTCCTGCATATAGGGTCGCTCTACAGGGGAACTATTTGGGGAGCTTGCAGTAATTTACTATTATGGAGTTTCGGCCTTTTGACGCCAACTCCTTCTATACCCTTTGCGATCTCAAGTTCATGTGTGGTGTATTTTTTAGTTAGATGCACACTAAGGTCTCGGATTTTGGCTCTGCCCACTGGGGCATTCCTGGTGGGTAATCGGGTAAAAAATCACAAAAGAATTACTTGTCTTGTTCAAATGTGAATGGTTACGATTCTCATTCGGTATGGTCATTTGGGGACTCGAGGCACAATATCTATTAAACTGGTTTTGACCTCCTGCATAAAAGGGCCCTTCTACAGGGATACAACTTGGGGGAACTTGATTTACTATTACGAGTTTCGGTCTTGTGTCGTTAACTGCTTCTATACCTTTGAGATTTCAAGTTCATGTGTAGTGTATTTCTTAAGGATGTATAGATGCGCAACAAGTTTCTGTATTTTGGCTCCATCCGCTGGGGCCCCTTAGAGGGTAATCAGGGAAAAAAAATCACAATAAATTGCATATCTTGTCCAACTGTGAATGCATTTGATTCTAATTTGGTATGGTCATTTAGGGACTCGATGTGCTACATTTATAAAATGGGTTTTGTCCTCCTCAGTGTAAAAGGGCCCGGGTTCTACAGGGTTCAACTTGGGGAGTTCCATACCATTTGAGATTTCCAGTTCATATCTGGCGTTTTTCTTAGTTAGGATGTGTACTGGTTGTATACCATATATCGTCATTTTTACGTTGATTTTTTAATATATCTAAATCAAAACTAGTAATCTCATAAATATTTTTGCCGGTAGAGAAGCTTACCGCTTGGCCGTAAATATTCCGTGTTTACATTGTTCCTATTCTCAGTAACAAGTGTCACGTGACCGTTACTAAATATAGACTGAATTGGGCCGGTCGTTTGAGCTGAATGTAGTAGTTATCGTCACGTTCAGTTTAATACCGAAAAATCCATGTTAGGGATGATGAAAACGTGTGTAGTTATTAATTGAAACATAAATATACCATTGCATATGAATACACAAAAAGAATTATCTAGAAAAAATATATATCTACAATTTAAAATGTTTTTTCAACTGTAGGTATCGGATGTAATTTACTTCACCTCGACGTTCATACTTTGAAGGGAAATAACTGTCCGCAAATTTAAATTGATTGATGTGAACTAGTTGTTTTCGTTTACCACATACTTTTAGTTTTTTGTGCATGTCAAATTGATTCAATGGTTCGACGTAAAAGGTCAGCTATTTTAAAAGGAAATTTTCCTGCGCATGCGCATTAGCGCGTGATTCCCCCGATTGTGTTTTGTTTATAACGATATTTATATAGGTAAACAAGTTGGTTTGAGAGTGTATGTTAACATTTCTAAACTATTTTTTCCTCTCCAATCGTCTGATGATAGTGTGTAGTGATTTGTAAAGTGGGGTCGAAAAATAAGCACAACATCGAGCGTTTTATTGATAATGACGAAATCTGGTGAATGACGATAACTGGTACACAACCAGTAAATGCGCAATAATATCTCGGATTTTGGCTTCACCCACTGGGGCCCCCTAGAGCACAGATACAGGTTTAAAAAAAAAAAAAATCTTATATTCTATTAAATATTATATATTTAATAAAATATAAGACTTTTTTCTTTTTTTTAAACCGGTATCTGTGCTCTAGGGAGTAATTGGGTCAAAAGTCACACAAAAGTCAAATCTTGACTAAATATGAATGGTTATGGCTACCTTTTCGTAATGGTGACCTTGACCGCAGTGACCCAAAATTCAATTTAAAGCTTCCTTTCCATATAAGGTACCTACACAGCAAGTTTCTTCCAATATCTCATTCCCAACTAAAGTTATTAAGCGGAAACTGTTTTACTATTTTTAGCAACAGTGACCTTCACCTAGACTGAATTTAATTTTGCTTCTTTCGCTTTGTCCGTCCATCCTTCCGTCCGTACCACATTTGTCCGGAGCATAACTTCAAAACTGTTGATGGGACTACAATGAAACTTCAAACAATGAGATAGGCTAATGAGAAGAAGTGCAGAGTGGAAGAACCGAAACTGTATTCATTCAATTTAGAGTTATTGCCCTTTGTAATTTTAGAATTCTTGTCCGGAGCATAACTCAAAACTAGTGATGGGACTGCAATGAAACTTCACACAATGACAGAGGCCAATGAGAGGGAGTGCAGAGTGCAAGAAACATAACTCTGTCTTTATTCAAATTAGGGTTATTGCCCTTTGCAATTTTATACTTAGAATGTTTGTCTGGAGCATAATTACTTCAAAACTACTTATGGGGGACTGAAATGAAACTTCACACACTGATAGAGGTCAGTGAAAGGAAGTGCAGAGTGCAAGAACTGTAACTCTGTCTTCATTCAAATTAAAGGTATTGCCCTTTGTAATTTTATACTTACCATTCTTGTCTGGAGCATAACTCAAAAACCACTCATGGGAATTTAAAATGAAACTACACACAGTGATAAAGGACAATCCGAGAAAGTGTAGTGCACAAAACCATAACCGTAACTCTTATCTTAATTCAAAATAGAGTTATTGCCCTTCGGAATTTTAACTTATAATTCATGTCCTTAGCACAACTCAAAAACTACTAATGAGACTGCAATGAAACTTTACACGATGATAAAGGGCAATGAGAGAACTTTTAGGGATCTACAACCAGTCTTCATTCAAATGAGAGTTATTGCCCTTTGTAATTTTATACTTGTAATTGTTGTCTAGAGCATAAGACAAAAACTACTAATAGAACTGCAAATTGAATACTGCTGGGTGATACAATGCCATATGATAAGTTCGGGGAGCATCCATCGGTTCTACCAATTTTCTCCTTATCATCAGAAAAACTTGCATTGTGGCCTATAGGAAATCAATTAGTGCACTGCAACCTACAAGTAGACACCATCATGATATGACTAAAACTTTGTTAAAAGTGACGTTAAACCCCATACATAAATACAGAACAGGTGTATTAAAGTGCAAATAGCCAGTCTGTATTACTGTTCTTTCATGTCCTAAAATTATAACTTGACATTATCTACTGTTTCCTGATTTAACTAATTGTGTTGATACGAACTTGAACGAGTACGTTAAACCTTGGTAGTACATAATATAGTTAAATACATAGAACCAATCTACGTCATAACTTTTTTTAACTTCCTGCATCCGGCCATCTTGTAAGGCCATTTTGTAAGGTAATCACAAGAAAAGCACACAAAAAGAGTGAATACTCTAAGGTTGTTATTTATTTAGTATTTTACTTGTTGTAAATTTAAAATTTATCAATTTTCGGGAGTTTTCAAGGAATTTTTGTGTGGATATGCTTTGTGTTATCAGTATGTTATCGTGATCAAAACTTGTCACGTAAATGACAACCTGCATCGCAAAAGAAATAAAATTATCAAATATCCCATTATAACTACAGGTATAATATAATACTTGGGTGAAGAATAGGATACCGCGTTAGTTGTTAAATTATTCAAGCTCAATTACTTTTTTTCAAAGATTATACAATTTTTTTTAATTTTTAGAAAATGTTATGCTTTAAGTACAAATGCATGGTTGGGGTTATCTGATTATTTATTTTTTGTGTCAAAAGGTGTGGTGTTTTGCCCTGGAATGTTGGATTTAAATTTTGGATCTACTGGCCTGGCCAGGCGAGCTTATGGGATGACTTCACTTGTTGACCATCGTCCGTTGTCAGGGTAGAGCATAAAAAAAGTGAACTGCGAGAAACATTTCTGATCATTTTATACATTATGCTACTCAGTGAGGTTTAATCACAAATTTCTAAATAATAAAGCATGTAAAAACACTAAAATTACTCGATACAAAAATATCAAAGCAATTGTATAATGTATTTATTTTCTATATATACTAGAACAGAACTATTATCCTTAACTGTCACATTTTAATTTAGGCGCATCTACTAATAGCTGTACCTGAATAAATAAGATCAGTGATTGGTTAAAATGCTGAAACCCTTACCTTGAAGCAGACAAAATACTAACTAACTGCAGTTGAATATCTAAGGTGTATAGTGACTACCTCCCGCTGGGGTTTAACATTTTCTTGTTGGCGCTCTAGCCTCTTCAATTTTCATGCAATCTTCATAAACTTACACAGTAGTTATCTCGGGACAAATTCTTGACCCAGCCAGATTTGATCGCTAATAGCTGAGTTATCTGCCCCTGAATTGGCAAAAAAAGCTTAATTTTGCATTGTGGGCACTCTAGACCTCCAATTTTCATCTGTTTTAGCCAAACTTACACAAGTCATATATCTAAAAGATCTCGTACGAGTTCTTTTTTGTCCGAGATCTTGAATTGATGGGTACAATAGAGTCTGGACTGTGATCTGCGTTGTGTGTAGGTTGATCTGCTGCTGCTGTGTCATCGGTTCAGTTGATTGTATGTTGGTGGTTGTCGCTTCTGCTCTGTGGTTTTCGCTGCGGTGGTGAGGTGGGGGGTCTGGACGACATCCTCTAGGTAGTTGAGTCAACGAACGACTGGGCTGGTGTAGTCTAGGTAGCCCAGATTTTGGCCACAACCATCACAGTAAGACCCCTGCGCCGCCATACCATTCGACGGCCGGTACATCTTCCCCTCTTCGGTCTTCAGTCAAATATAGGCCTCGGCGTTGATCCCTATTACTGCCTACATACTGCTACATACTACTATGGGGGGTTGATCTCAGCTCCAGCCTGCGGACTTCTGACATCAGCGAATAGAGTTATACCGGTAATGGCGTATAGGGCTGGCAAGGCAACCCCTATACAAACATCATGAGTGTCATCAGTGCCTAGTACCCATGTTAAAACAACAACCTCTATTAAGCTTAGTAAGTCAGATGTCAAGGTCACTGTGACCTGATCATGACAAATTCCTTCCCAGCGGTTATTCACAAATATTTTATCTACAGTATTGAACCTTTATACAAATAGCGCTCTTGGTTAAACAACATCCCCTATCAGTTATTTTTTTGTTAGAAGATCAAAGGTAAGGGTTACATTGACCTGACACCTAGGAAATGCTTTTAACATAAAAACGGGCGTATAATGCCCGTTAGGCGCTGCTCTTGAAATATGCTATATTTTACCTCCTTAAGATGATAGGGCCTTCGTTTTTCATCTGATTTTTACCAAACTTTACCAGCTTATTACTATCAATGAAATCTCAGAAAAGTTTGTACCAGCCAGATCGGACCAGTAACAGCGGAGTTATAGCCCTTGATTTAGTTACAAATGCGATATTTTGTCTTGTTAAGACGTTAGGGCCTTCATTTTTCAACAGATCTTTACCAGAATGTTAATATCAATGAAGGCTGCGACAAGTTCGAAAACCAGCCAGATTGGACCATTTACACCAGAGTTATGGCCCTTGATTTTCTGAATATGCTATATTTTGGCCTCATTTAGACGAAAGTGCCTTCATTTGGCCAGATTTCAGTGAAACTTTGCAGGGATGATATGTACCAAGCCTAGATATACATATATTCACCGTGTTGCGGTTGAATGATTTTTGGTGGAGTTATGCCCCTTTAAAAGTTTTAATCAAACATTGTCCTGACTAATTCTCCTGAACCCCTGGCCGGATTTAAATGAAACATTTATGGATGATCAGTTCCAGCTCTAGTTGTGCATATATTGTTCCACTTGAATGGTTTTTGGCAGAGTTATGGCCCTTTAGTGGTTTTAATACACAAACTTTGGACTAGTTCTCCTAATACCTCGCCAGATTTCAACGAAACTTTTTTTTTGTAGGGATGATCAGCACCAAGCCTAGTTATGCATTTCATCGTCATGTTCCGGTTTACCGATTTTTGGCAGAGTTATAGCCCTTTAAATGTTTTAATACACAAACTTTGTCCAGATTAGTCTTTTATGAACTCCTTGCTGGATTTCAACAAATCTTAGCGGGGATGATCATTACCAAGCCTAGTTGCACCTGTCATTGCCATGTTCTGGTTGAATGATTTTTGGCTCTTTTAAGGTTTTAATGCACAAAATTTGTTCCAACTAATTCTCCTGATCCCCTGGTCGGATTTCAACGAATTTTGGCAAGGATTATCAGTACCAAGCCTAGTTGCATATGTCATCGCCATGTTCCAGTTGAATGATTTTTGAAAGAGTTATGACCCCTTATACATAAACTTTATCTTTAGCCAGAAGAGCATCCACAGGCCCTCTTGGGCCTCTTGTTCATCAGTTTTTGCACACATTATGACCTATTTATGTGTTGACATGCAACAAAACAGCATTCTTTTATTCATTCATTATTCCTTTTGTAGTTGTATTGGGGACTGCTAAATGCAGCCGGTCAGCTGAACAAAGAAGGAGGTTAAATCTCCTGAAAATGGGAAAGAATTCGTTACATATTCCAACTTTTTTAGCTTGACTATTCGAAGAATAAGAGAGCTTATGTAATCGGCGTTGGCGTCGGCGTCCCACATCAAGGTTTGCGTGTAAGCTGTGTTTACAAGTCTATATCTCTGACATTTCTTATCCTAGCACAACCAAATTTTGGCCATGGGCTTCCTTATAGCATTATCTTAAAGGCTGCATAAGCAATTTTGGTTCCTGTAACCCATGGGCTCCCATGGAACCCAAATTATGAAATGTGTCCCATTTCACATCAAATTTTGTGTGTAAGCTGTGTTTACATTTTACATTTTTTGTCCTAGCTGAACTAAATTTTGGAATTGGTTTTCTTATAGTATGTTGTAAAGGGTTGGATAAGTAATTTTGTCTTCTGCAAATTCTGGGCTCCCATGGAACCCAAATTGTGATGGCCCATAAAATGTGCAAGAACGGCAGATCTAGGTTTGCATGTAAGCATGTATATATCTATAATTCTTATGGCATTATGCATCTTATTCACCCCCACCCCCCCACCCCCCCAACTCGAAACTCGATTATTTTTTTTTACATATTTCTGTGTTGTTATATATGTTGCCCTCCCCAACCCCCGCCTCTCCCCCATCCCCTGAAATTTTGCTAGGATGATGATGATCATCATCATCATTGTATCTAAGATTTCTCATTGTTTTACAGGAGTGGTCTGGCCAACTTCTGCACCGTAGCGTGATCGCTATCAAATCTTGAATACCGAGCTCTGGGTATCGGGTTAGATAGGGGAGATTTGTCTTACCTCTCACAGATCGTCAGAGAAACTTTCCGTAAAGTTGCAAAGGCGTAAGTAACTTGCAGCTTCGTCAGCAGACAATGATCATTGAAGCCCCTCCCCATGAATAATTCCGAGCTGTCAAGCTTATATACCCTAGAGAAAAGTACATCAGGTATTTACGACTGTAACAAAAGCACACGCTACAACTTTAAAATACAATGTAGCACTTTGTCAATGCTTGTGAGCAATTGACCCATAGGGGAGCAGAGGTTGAAACTGAATATATAACCTTAATCATAAAATGTTCATTTAATTTTATCTACTGAAACTCAATCTGGGGTAACAATCTGTAACATTATATATGTTATGCTCTGTCGTATTGAAATGACGTTGCCATTGATTTGGATATTGTTACATGTATGACAATGTCATAATGTCACCAAGTCAGTTGAGCTGTTAAAAGGACGCACGGCAATCATGAAGTTTTTATCAAGCATTAAAATTAATATCATTTTGACTTTAAACCTGCTTGCATATAATTAAATTCTGAATTTTCATTTTTAGCTCTACTGGCCAAGGGCCTGCAGAGCTTATGGGATGGCGAGTTGTCCGTCATCCTTGTCTGTCATCTGTTAACTTTTACCTCGTTAAGACGATAGAGCCTTCATTTTTCATGAAAGCTCGGAATAGTTCGAAAACCAGCCAGAAATCGGGACCAGTAACAGCAGAGCTGTGGCCCTTGATTTAGTTAAAAATGCTATATTTTGCCTCGTTAAGATGATAGGGCCTCCATTTTTCATCCAATCTTTAGCAAACTTTACCAGATTGTTACTATCAATGAAAGCTCGGACACCTTCGAAAACCAGCCAGATCAGACGTAACAGCAGAGATGTGGCCCTTGATTTAGTTAAAAATGCTATATTTTGCCTCGTTAAGACAATAGGGGCTTCATGTTTTATCCGATCTTTACCAAACTTTATCAGATTGTTACTATCAATGAAAACTCGCACAACTTCAAAAACCAGCCAGATCGGACATGTAACAGCGGAGATGTGGCCCTTGATTTAGGTAAAATGCTATATTTTGTCTCGTTAAGACTATAGGGCAATCATTTTTTACCCGATCTTTACTAAACCTTAGCCGATTGTTAATATTGGTGAAAGCCCGGAAAAGTTTGAAAACCAGCCAGTTCGGACCTGTAACAGCAGAGTTATGGCCCTTGATTTAGTTAAAAAGACTATATTTTGCTTTGTTAAGATGTTAGGGCCTTCATTTTTATCCGATCTATACCAAACTTTACCAGATTGTTAATATCAATGAAAGCTCGAAGAAGTTCGAAAAACAGACAGAATGGGCCAGTAACAGCGCAGTTATGGCTCTTGATTTAGTTAAAAAGTCTATGTTTTGCCTCGTTAACACGATAGTGCATTGGTTTTTCATCGAATCTTTACCAAACTTAACCAGAATGTTAATATCAACGAAGGCTGCGACAAGTATAAAAACCAGCCAGATTGGACTAATAACAGCGGAGTTATGGCCCTTGATTTAGTGAAAAATGCTGTATTTTGCCTTCTTAAGACGATAGGGAATTTATTTTCCATCCAATCTTTACCAAACTTTACCAGATAGTTAATATCAATGAAAACTCAGACAGGTTCGAAAACCAGCAAGATAAGACAAGTAACAGTGGAGTTGTGGCCCTTGATTTAGTTAAGATGATAGGGATTTCATTTTTCATCCGATCTTTACCAAACTTTACCAGATTGTTAAAGGGAATGTAGTGACACAGCCAGACAAACTCTATTATTGAGGGTTCTGAAAAACTTGGCAAAAGGTGAAAGAATTATCAGAATCGGATGATAAACAAAAAAGATATGACCATTTAAAGGTTATTCTAAAATGAATATGGGAGCCGCCATTTTTAGAACTATGACGTCATAGTTCCATATTACCATATATGGAATATTGATAAATATCATTTAAAACAAGAAAATCACTGCAAATGAATGTGTGTTTTTAGCTCGACTGATTTCTCTGATCAGAGATCAGCAGAGCTTATGCCGTGGTGCGGCGTCCGTCGTCCGTCCGTCTGTTCGTAAACTTTTATTTGTAGCGACAACTCCTCTGAAACTACTGGATGGATATTCATGAAACTTTACAGAAATGTTGCCCATAAAGTCTAGTTGATCCTAGCAAAAATTCATGTTGATGTGAAATCCAAGATGGCCGCCAAAGCTAAAAATAGAGTTTTAAAATACAAGTTTGTAGCGACTGCTTCTTGAAAACTATAAGTGATATTGATATGGGACTTTTTCTAAAATGATCAGCATGACATGATGGTGATCCTTGTCAAAAATCGTTTTGATTCAACGTTAAACATGGCTGCCAGTGGCCATCTTTGTTTACATAGAGTTATATAGTAAAAACTTGTAGCGACTGCTCCTCTGAAACTACTTTGCGGATTGTCATGAAACTTTACAGGAATGTTGCTCTTGATGCCTAATTGATCCTAGAAAAATTTCAGGTCGGCCGGAAATTCAAGATGGCCCTCACAGCTAAAAATAGATTTTTAAAAAATAAGTTTGTAGCGACTACTTCTTGAAAACTATAAGTGATATTGATATGGGACTTTTTCTAAAATGATCAGCATGACATGATGTTGATCCTTGTGGAAAATTATTTTGATTCGACGTTAAACATGGCTGCCAGTGGCCATCTTTGGTTACATAGAGTTATATAGTAAAAACTTGTAGCGACTACTCCTCTGAAACTACTTGACGGATGTTCATGAAACTTCACAGGAATGTTGCTCTTGATGTCTAGTTGATCCTAGAAAAATTTCAGGTCGGCCGGAAATTCAAGATGGCTGCCACAGCTAAAAATAGATTTAAAATAAATAAGTTTATAGCGACTACTTCTTCAAAACAATAAGAGATATTGATATGTGACTTTTTCTAAAATGATCAGTATGACATGATGTTGGTCCTTGTCGAAAATCGTTTTGATTTGACGTTAAACATGGCTGCCAGCGGCCATCTTTGTTTACATAGAGTTATATAATGAAAACTTGTAGCGACAACTCCTCTGAAACTACTGGATGGATATTCATGAAACTTTACAGAAATGTTGCCCATAAAGTCTAGTTGATCCTAGCAAAAATTCATGTTGATGTGAAATCCAAGATGGCCGCCAAAGCTAAAAATAGAGTTTTAAAATACAAGTTTGTAGCGACTGCTTCTTGAAAACTATAAGTGATATTGATATGGGACTTTTTCTAAAATGATCAGCATGACATGATGGTGATCCTTGTCAAAAATCGTTTTGATTCAACGTTAAACATGGCTGCCAGCGGCCATCTTTGTTTACATAGAGTTATATAGTAAAAACTTGTAGCGACTACTCCTCTGAAACTACTTTGCGGATTGTCATGAAACTTTACAGGAATGTTGCTCTTGATGCCTAATTGATCCTAGAAAAATTTCAGGTCGGCCGGAAATTCAAGATGGCCCTCACAGCTAAAAATAGATTTTTAAAAAATAAGTTTGTAGCGACTACTTCTTGAAAACTATAAGTGATATTGATATGGGACTTTTTCTAAAATGATCAGCATGACATGATATTGATCCTTGTGGAAAATTATTTTGATTCCACGTTAAACATGGCTGCCAGTGGCCATCTTTGGTTACATAGAGTTATATAGTAAAAACTTGTAGCGACTACTCCTCTGAAACTACTTGACGGATGTTCATGAAACTTCACAGGAATGTTGCTCTTGATGTCTAGTTGATCCTAGAAAAATTTCAGGTCGGCCGGAAATTCAAGATGGCTGCCACAGCTAAAAATAGATTTAAAATAAATAAGTTTATAGCGACTACTTCAAAACAATAAGAGATATTGATATGGGACTTTTTCTAAAATGATCAGTATGACATGATGTTGGTCCTTGTCGAAAATCGTTTTGATTTGACGTTAAACATGGCTGCCAGCGGCCATCTTTGTTTACATAGAGTTATATAATGAAAACTTGTAGCGACTACTCCTCTGAAACAACTTGACGGATTTTCATGAAACTTCACAGGAATGTTGCTCTTAATGTCTAATTGATCCTAGCAAAATTTCAGGTCGGCCGGAAATTCAAGATGGCCGCCACGGTTAAAAATAGATTTTCAAAAAACAAGTGTAGTGACTACTTCCTGAAATCAAAATCAATCAGTAGAGCTTCAAGGTCATTGACCTCTTGTTTTACTAGTGATATAAATCATTATTGCCATTAAATATTACATATTTTTCATACAGTTCCTGTCATGTTTTCCCTATAAATTAGTAAATTTTCATATTTATAAATATTCCATATATGGTCATTTAGAACCGTGATGTCATAGCTCTCAAAATGGCCGCTTCCATGTCCGTTTCAACAGAAACTTCAAATGATCATATCTTCTTTGTTTATCATCCGATTTTGATAATTCTTTCACCCTTATTCAAGTATTTCAAAACTCTCAATAATAAAGATGGTTTGGCTGTGTCGCTACATTCTCTTTAATATTAATTCAATTTCATACAAGTTCGAAAACCAGCCAGATCTGGCAAATAACATCGGAGTTATGGCCCTTAATTTAGTTAAAAAATCCTATATTTTGCCTCGTTAACACAATTATATAGTGCATTCGTTTTTCATCGAATCTGTACCAAACTGTACCAGAATGTTAATATCAAGGAAGGCTGCTACAAGTATAAAAACCAGCCAGATTGGACTAATAACAGCGGAGTTATGGCCCTTGATTTAGTGAAAAATGCTGTATTTTGCCTTCTTAAGACGATAGGAAATTCATTTTCCATCCAATCTTTACCAAACTTTACCAGATTGTTAATATCAATGAAAACTCGGACAAGTTCGAAAACCAGCAAGATAAGACAAGTAACAGTGGAGTTGTGGCCCTTGATTTAGTTAAAATTTTGCCTCAAGACGATAGGTTTTTAGCTCTACTGATCAGAGATCAGCAGAGCTTATGCCGTGGTGCGGCGTCCGTCGTCCGTCCGTCCGTCTGTCCGTCTGTCCGTCTGTCTGTCCGTAAACTTTTATTTGTAGCGACTTCACAGCTGAAACTACTGGATGGATATTCATGAAACTTTACAGAAATGTTGCCCATAAAGTCTAGTTGATCCTAGCAAAAATTCATGTTGATGTGAAATCCAAGATGGCCGCCAAAGCTAAAAATAGAGTTTTAAAATACAAGTATGTAGCGACTTCTTCTTGAAAACTATAAGTGATATTGATATGGGACTTTTTCTAAAATGATCAGCATGACATGATGTTGATCCTAGTCAAAAATCGATTTGATTCAACGTTAAACATGGCTGCCAGCGGCCATCTTTGTTTACATAGAGTTATATAGTAAAAACTTGTAGCGACAACTTCTCTGAAACTACTTGGCGGATTGTCATGAAACTTTACAGGAATGTTGCTCTTGATGTCTAATTGATCCTAGAAAAATTTCAGGTCGGCCGGAAATTCAAGATGGCCGTCACAGCTAAAAATAGATTTTTAAAAAATAAGTTTGTAGCGACTACTTCTTGAAAACTATAAGTGATATTGATATGGGACTTTTTCTAAAATGATCAGCATTACATGATGTTGATCCTAGTCAAAAATCGTTTTGATTCAACGTTAAACATGACTGCCAGCGGCCATCTTTGTTTACATAGAGTTATATAGTAAAAACTTGTAGCGACTACTCCTCTGAAACTACTTGGCGGATTGTCATGAAACTTTACAGGAATGTTGCTCTTGATGTCTAATTGATCCTATCAAAATTTCAGGTCGGCCGGAAATTCAAGATGGCCGTCACAGCTAAAAATAGATTTTTAAAAAATAAGTTTGTAGCGACTACTTCTTGAAAACTATAAGTGATATGGGACTTTTTCTAAAATGATCAGCATGACATGATGTAGATCCTTGTGGAAAATTATTTTGATTCGGCGTTAAACATGGCTGCCAGTGGCCATCTTTGGTTACATAGAGTTATATAGTAAAAACTTGTAGCGACTACTCCTCTGAAACTACTTGACGGTTGTTCATGAAACTTCACAGGAATGTTGCTCTTGATGTCTAGTTGATCCTAGAAAAATTTCAGGTCGGCCGGAAATTCAAGATGGCCGCCACAGCTAAAAATAGATTTAAAATAAATAAGTTTGTAGCGACTACTTCTTCAAAACAATAAGAGATATTGATATGGGACTTTTTCTAAAATGATCAGTATGACATGATGTTGGTCCTTGTCGAAAATCGTTTTGATTTGACCTTAAACATGGCTGCTTTGTTTACATAGAGTTATATAATGAAAACTTGTAGCGACTACTTCTTTGAAACTACCTGACGGATTTTCATGAAACTTCACAGGAATGTTGCTCTTAATGTCTTATTGATCTTAGCAAAATTTCAGAACGGCCGGAAATTCAAGATGGCCGCCACGGTTAAAAATAGATTTTCAAAAAACAAGTCTGTAGCGACTACTTCCTGAAATCAAAATCAATCAGTAGAGCTTCAAGGTCATTGACCTCTTGTTTATTTAGCCGGATTTTAATGAAACTTTGCAGGGATGATCAGTACCAAATCTAGTTATCCAAATCATCACATGTTTCGGTTTAATGATTTTTGGCAGAGTGTGGCCCTTTAAAAGTTATCATCACTGACCATTGTGACGTCGTGACATCATTGCGTATGATTTTACATGTTAAGCATGACATGGAAAGCCCATGTTTGATCAGGTTCTGATCAAAATCTAGTTCCTTTTGTAGTTGTATTGGGGACTGCTAAATGCAGCCGGTCAGCTCAACAAAGAAAGAGGTTAAATCACCTGAAAATGGGAAAGAATTCGTTACATATTCCAACTTTTTTAATAATGCAGATAATAGGAAAGGTATTGTTGGTTGTAAAATCTTCACTAAAAACCACAGTCACCATTATCATCATCATCATCATCATCATCATCATCATATCTAAGATTTCTCATTGTTTTACAGGAGTGGTCTGGCTAACTTCTGCACCTAGGCGTGAGCACTATCAAATCTCGAATACCGAACTCTGGGTATCAGGTTAGATAGCAGAGATTTGTTCTACCTCTCGCAGATTGTCAGAGAAACTTTTAAAAGTTGCAAAGGCGTAAGTAACTTAAGCTTCATCAGCAGACAATGATCATTGAAGCCCCTCTCCATGAATAATTCCGAGCTATCAAGCTTATATACCCTAGAGATTATACCCCAACAAAAGTACATCAGGTATTTACAACTGTAATAAAAGCACACGCTAAAATCTTCATTAAAAGCCACAGTCATCATTATCATCATCATCATCATCATATCTAAGATTTCTCATTGTTTTACAGGAGTGGTCTGGCCAACTTCTGCACCGTAGCCTGAGCGCTATCAAATCTCGAATACCGAGCCCTGGGTATCAGGTTAGATAGCGGAGATTTGTCCTACCTCTCACAGATCGTCAGAGAAACTTTCCGTAAAGTTGCAAAGGCGTAAGTAACTTACAGCTTCGTCAGCAGACAATGATCATTGAAGCCCCTCCCCATGAATAATTCCGAGCTATGGGATGGCAAGTTGTCCGTCATCCTTGTCTGTCATCGGTTAACTTTTACCTCGTTAAGACGATAAAGCCTTCATTTTTCATGAAAGCTCGGAAAAGTTCGAAAACCAGCCAGAAATCGGGACCAGTAACAGCGGAGCTGTGGCCCTTGATTTAGTTTAAAATGCTATATTTTGCCTCGTTAAGATGATAGGGCCTTCATTTTTCATCCAATCTTTAGCAAACTTTACCAGATTGTTACTATCAATTAAAGCTCGGACACCTTCGAAAACCAGCCAGATCAGACATGTAACAGCAGAGATGTGGCCCTTGATTTAGTTAAAAATGCTATATTTTGCCTCGTTAAGACAATAGGGGCTTCATGTTTTATCCGATCTTTACCAAACTTTATCAGATTGTTACTATCAATGAAAACTCGCACATCTTCAAAAACCAGCCAGATCGGACATGTAACAGCAGAGATGTGGCCCTTGATTTAGTTAAAATGCTATATTTTGTCTCGTTAAGACTATAGGGCAATCATTTTTAACCCGATCTTTACCAAACCTTAGCAGATTGTTAATATTGGTGAAAGCTTCATGGTTCGCACAGACTTGAAAAGGCCCTAAATTTTGATGAGTTGCTTGAAAAGGCCCTAAATTGCATGTCAGGCCCTAAAAAGTCCCTCAATTTACTCTATACGGCCCTGAAAATTAGTTTTGGTGGCCCTAAATTTCATTTCGCACATTATTTGGGCTGGCTGTATCGAAATTCTCGATGTTTTGTACTCGGCAGGAATTTCCCGTATTGTTGCGTAATGTATCTTTGGTAGTTTCCGTATATTTCCGTTTCGAAACGAATGCGGTTCATTAATCAATAGATGCGGCTTTGGTTTATCCGTTCTATTTTTAGAATAAGCTATGTTAAGGAAAACGTCCGAAGGCAACCGAATGGAGCGTTATTATGCGGTTTAGTTTACCTATGGAGACGGTATTTTCTTTACGCTCTGTTTATCACGTGT
Organism: Cyrtodaria siliqua; assembly: GCA_037043455.1. Taxonomy (NCBI): domain Eukaryota; kingdom Metazoa; phylum Mollusca; class Bivalvia; order Adapedonta; family Hiatellidae; genus Cyrtodaria; species Cyrtodaria siliqua. The sequence goes on along the minus strand of JAWPHD010006691.1, from coordinate 75,558 downwards.
AGCTGTTATCAATTCGTCATGGGCAAATGCGTATTCAACCAAAAGTGGTGTACAACGTATGGCTGGGCAATGAAAACGGAAGATAAGTTCAAGGCGTATTGTAAAGTTTGTAAAAAGTTGATTGATCTTGGCAAGATGGGAGAAGGTGCTTTGCGCTCGCATGAAAAAGGTGAAAAGCACAAAGTCAACCAGCGATTAGATTCCACGCAAAGAGGCATGGGAACATTTACTATTCGTCCCCCACCTCCTCGTTCGACTACCACTGCTGATGGTGCGAGTGTGCCGATCGCGAGTTCTTCGACAAGTGGACACATGCAAACATATGTAGCGAAAACCGATGTTTTGAAGGCAGAAATTTTGTGGACATTGCAAACTGTCATTTACCATAATTCCTACAAATCGAATGAGACAGTAGGCAAGCTTTTTAAAACTATGTTCCCAGACAGCCAGATCGCGGACAAATTCCAATGTGGGGAAAGAAAGACAGCATATTTCACTGTCTTTAGGATAGCAGAGTACCTAAAGTCGTTAATTGTGCATGATATTACAAGTTACTTTGTCATTCTGTTCACATTTAGTGGGTTTTTTTTACAGGTGACTGCTTAATGCAGCACTATAGTTTGCAGAAAGCTATTAGAGGAGCTTTCTACAATACTATCATGCTGCATTAAGCTGCCACCTGTCTTCTTGTAGGGGTCACTTTAGAGGGATTTTACTGTAGCAGTAAGCAGGAATTTTAGTCAAACGCATAATTATGCTATAAATATTGAGGCCCTAAATTTAGGTTTGAAAAGTCTGTATGAACCATGAGCTTGGAAAAGTTTGAAAACCAGCCAGTTCGGACCTGTAACAGTGGAGTTATGGCCCTTGATTTAGTTAAAAAGACTATATTTTGCTTTGTTAAGATGATAGGGCCTTCATTTCATGGCGTGGCACAGTCGGTAGTGCGGCGGATTTGTAACCCGAGGCCCCGGGTTCAATCCTCCGTGGTGCCACTGAGTTCCGTCGGTGTGTTTTTGGGCAAGACACTTTACCTTAGCCTCGTCCGTCGGATGGGGACGTAAACCGGGCGGTCCCATGTATCGGTCTATCCTCCGAGCACGTTAAAGAACCATTGGAATCTATTCGATAATAAGAGTAGGGCAGGTTCACGGATTCCTATGTATCCTTCCCCTCTCTCTGGGGCGGCTCTAAATAACCTATACTCTGTTGATGAGCCGTTAAACAACATTCAATTCATTTTTCATCCGATCTATACCAAACTTTACCAGATTGTTAATATCAATGAAAGCTCGAACAAGTTCGAAAACCAGACAGAACGGGCCAGTAACAGCGCAGTTATGGCTCTTGATTTAGTTAAAATGCTATGTTTTGCCTCGTTAACACGATAGTGCATTGGTTTTTCATCGAATCTTTACCAAACTTTACCAGAATGTTAATATCAACGAAGGCTGCGACAAGTTCAAAAACCAGCCAGATTGGAGCAATAACAGCGGTGTTAAGATGATAGGGATTTCATTTTTCATCCGATCTTTACCAAACTTTACCAGATTGTTAAAGGCAATGTAGTGACACAGCCAGACAAACTCTATTATTGAGGGTTCTGAATAACTTGGCACAAGGTGAAAGAATTATCAGAATCGGATAATAAACAAAAAAGATATGACCATTTAAAGGTTATTCTAAAATGAATATGGGAGCCGCCATTTTTAGAACTATGACGTCATAGTTTCATATTACCATATATGGAATATTGATAAATATCATTTAAAACGAAGAAAATCACTGCAAATGAATGTGTGTTTTTTTACTAGTGATATAAATCATTATTGCCATTAAATATTACATATTTTTCATACAGTTGCTGTCATGTTTTCCCTATAAATCAGTAAATTTTCATATTTATAAATATTCCATATATGGTCATTTAAAACCGTGATGTCATAGCTCTCAAAATGGCTGCTTCCATGTCCGTTTCAACAGAAACTTCAAATGATCATATCTTCTTTGTTTATCATCCGATTTTGATAATTCTTTCACCCTTATTCAAGTATTTCAAAACTCTCAATACTAAAGATGGTTTGGCTGTGTCGCTACATTCCCTTTAATATTAATTCAATTTCATACAAGTTTGAAAACCAGCCAGATCTGGCAAATAACATCGGAGTTATGGCCCTTGATTTAGTTAAAAATGCTATATTTTGCCTCGTTAACACAATTATATAGTGCATTCGTTTTTCATCGAATCTGTACCAAACTTTACCAGAATGTTACTATCAATGAAGGCTGCTACAAGTATAAAAACCAGCCATATTGGACTAATAACAGCGGAGTTATGGCCCTTGATCTAGTGAAAAATGCTATATTTTGCCTTCTTAAGACGATAGGAATTCATTTTCCATCCAATCTTTACCAAACTTTACCAGATTGTTAATATCAATGAAAACTCTGACAAGTTCGAAAACCAGCAAGATAAGACTAGTAACAGTGGAGTTGTGGCCCTTGATTTAGTTAAAATTTTGCCTCAAGACGATAGGGGTTTTATTTGGCCGGATTTTAATGAAACTTTGCAGGGATGATCAGTACCAAATCTAGTTATCCAAATCATCACATGTTCCGGTTTAATGATTTTTGGCCCTTTAAAAGTTATCAACACTGACCATTGTGAAGTCGTGACATCATTGAGTATGAATTTACATGTTAAGCATGACACAGAAAGCTCATGTTTGATCAGGTTCTGATCAAAATCTAGTTCCTTTTGTAGTTGTATCTGGGACTGCTAAATGCAGCCAGTCAGCTGAACAAAGAAGGAGGTTAAATCACCTGAAAATGGGAAAGAATTTGTTACATATTCCAACTTTTTTAATAATGCAGATAATAGGAAAGGTATTGTTGGTTGTAAAATCTTCACTGAAAACCACAGTCATCATTATAATCATCATCATCATCATCATCATCATCATCATCATCATCAACACTATCATTTTACCTAAGATTTCTCATTGTTTTACAGGAGTGGTCAAATCATCATGTGTTCCAGTTTAATGATTTTTGGCGGAGTTGTGGCACAAACTTTGTCTGGACTATTCATCCTGAACCCCTGGCCGGATTTCAACAAAACTTGGCAGGGATGATCAGTATCAGGCCTAGTGGTGCATATCATCAGTGTATTCCGGTTGAATGGGTTTTGGCTGAGTTATAGCCATTTAAATGTTTTAATACATAAACTTTGTCTGGTCTAGTTCTCCTGACCCCCTGGCCGGATTTCAGCGAAACTTTGCAGGGATGACCAGTACCAAGCCTAATTATGCATGTCATTGCCGTTTTTTCGGTTGAAAGAATTTTGGCAGAGTTATGGCTCTTTAAAAGTTTTAATACACAAATTTTGTCCGGACTAGTTCTCCTGAACCCCCGGCCGGATTTCAGTGAAACATTGCAGGGATGATCAATACTAGGCCTAGTTATGCATCAGTTGAATGATTTTTTGCGAAGTTATAGCCATTTAAAAGTTTTGATGTACAAACATTATCCAGACTACCGGTAGCTCTTCTGAACTCTTGGCCCAATTTCAACGAATTTTGACGGCGATGATGTGTACCAAGCTTAGTTGCACATATCATTGCCGTTTTCCGGTTGAATGATTTTTGGCATGGTTATGGCCCTTTAAAGGTTTTAATACACTAACTTTGTACAGGCTAGTACTCCTGAACGACTGGCTGGATTGCAACAAAACTTGACAGGGATGATCAGTACCAAGCCTAGTTGCACATATCGTCACTGTTTTGGTTGAATGATTTTTGACACAGTTATTGCCCCTTATATGCAAACTGTCTGGACTAGTTTTTATGAACTCCTCGCAGGATTTCAGTGAAACTTGGCAGGAATGATTAGTACCAAGCCTAGTTGCAAATATTTTTGTCGTATTCCCCCTCAAAGATTCCATATAGCCAGTAGAGCTTGTTTCATCTTTGCAAAGATCATCAGGTGAGGGAGTCAGGGTCATATTGGCCCTCTTGTTGTGGAGCTTGTTTACAGATCTCGTTTTAGTGATCACAATGGCATCCTTGTGTATGTGTGTCAGTTTGTCCATTTATCAGTCCATGCGTCTGATTTTCATTTATTAATATCTTCTTAGTTACTTGCATCTAATATCATTTGCAGAATTTGGGGTCACTGTGAGCTACTTCCCACAAGATATAGATCCGGTCTATGCTACACCATGCTTTTTTTTGCTTCTTTCTCACAGGATTTTTAAAAAACTTTTCCTTATAATATATACATCTAGCATAATATGCACAATGTCGGGTCCTCGTGACCGACTTTTGACAAAATAATAGGTCATGTCCATTCTCCGCTATGTCATGTGTATCTTGTTTCTTTCTTGCGGGATATTTTTACCTCAACTTCACTAGAATGTTCCTTATATGCATCTTACACCATGTGCAGAATTTCGGGGCTCTGTGACCTACTATCAATGAAATATCCGGTCTCCACTATGGCATGCATATCTTGCTTCTTTCTAGCAGGATTTTCACCAATCTTCGTCACAATGTTCCTTATTCTTATATGCATCTAACATGATGTGCAACATTTTGGGTTGCTTTGACCTACTTTGAACGAAATATAGGTCACAGCTGGTCTCCGCTATGACATGCATCTCTTACTGCTTAAATTACATTAATTAAATTCAATATTAAGTATGTAAGTAACAAATATCTCCTGAGATTGACACTGATGTTGGTCAAATAAAAATTATGACTACTTCACAATAGGGCTTGACATGTAGGTCGTGGCCTTCTAGTTTAAGTTGTACTTATTGGCCCAGCTGTTCAAAGATCGGTTAACTTAACCGAGCATTAAGTCAAAATTTCAAATCTCTGAATTTCTGATAAATGAATATTTCTACCAGAAATTAAGCATGCGAAAGCAGTATGTTAAAAAGAAATGCAAATTTAAAACTTTTAGTAGTACAAAACATATTTTTATGACAAAATGTACTTTGAAAGTTTACACTAACCAAGGATTAAGCTAACCAACCTTTGAACAACTGGGCCATTGTTGACAGCAAGAATTAATGCATCACTTTGGCCTTTATTTGCAGCTTAACTTTATGTTTTGAAAAATGTACACTTTGCCTGAGACCAGCAACAATTTTCTCGACTTTATTTGACAGATATAGTGTGTAAGCATGTTGTAAAAAGTGTAGTTGAGTGTTTCTTTCATCCAGTTTTTAAAGAGGTATGTGTTGTAAATTAGGTGATGCGCTATTTCTTTTCCAGGTGTGTGACTAAATTGTACTGAAGGAGATATTTCAGTCCAGATATCAGACAAAAGAAGAAATGCTGCGGCATGTAAGTGTATAATAGTACCACACAATTCATATTATTTCACCCTATTTCCCTGTGATATGCTAACTTTTTAGATCACCGGAGCCGAAGGCTCAAAGTGAGCTATTCTGATCGCTTTTTTAGCTTGACTATTCGAAGAATAGTGAGAGCTATCCTACTCACCACGGCGTCGGCGTCCCCAGCTTCACCTTAAAGTTTTTGTGCAATAGATTTATAACTTCAATACTACTGAAGCCATTGTATTAAAACTTTACACTAATATTTCACATCAAATTCTGCACCTTACCCAACAATCCCCAAAACTCTTCCTTGCATTTTAACAAAGTTATGCCCCTTTGATTGTCATGTCTTTACCTTAAAGTTTTTGTGCAATATATTTATAACTTTAAAACTACTCAAGTTATTGCATTAAAATGTTAAACTAATGTTTCACATCAAATTCTGTACCTCATCCATCAATTCCCATAATTCTTCCTTTCATTTTGACAAAATTATGGCCCCTGAATTGGTAAAAAATGTCATTTTTACATAGAAGTATATAGGAAAAACACTTCAAAATCTTCTTCTTCGAAACAAAAAGGGGCTGCAGCTAAGATATTTTATATGTAGCATCGTCTAGTAGTCCTCTACCATGTTTGCTCAAATGTTGACCCTGGGTTCAGAATTGAACCCGCCCCGTAGGGGTCACAAGAGGTGAAATATGAGAGTGTGGGTGGGCCCCCTGAGTCATAAATTAGTAACCGTTGAGATCCCCACCCTATAACCATATATACACTTACTGGACATGAACAGACAGATACAACCATCCAACCAGCATAGACACCTGGTTGCTTACCCACCCCTGGGGACATAGCCCCTCGGTCATAACTTGGAAACCATTGAGATCCCCACCCTATAACCATATATACACTTACTGGGCATGAACAGACAGATATAACCACCCAACCAGCATAGACCCCAGACTCCTTCCCCACCCCTGATGACATAGCCCCTGGGTCATAACTTGTAAACCGCTGAGATCCCCACCATATAACCATATATACACTTACTTGGCATGAACAGACAGATATAACATAGACCCCGGGCTCCTTCCCCACCCCTGGGGACATAGCCCCTCGTTCATAACTTGGAAACCATTCATATCCCCACCCTATATCCATATATACACTTACTGGGCATGAACAGACGAATACAACCACTCAACCAGCATAGACCCCGATCTCCTTCCCCTTCCTAGCTCCTGGGTCAAACTTTACAAATAATTTGATATTTTTATCTCGACTGTTCGAAGGATCTTATGGGGTCTATAGGTCAAAGTTCATGGTCACAAATTGCATTTATGTGTTGATAGGCTCTTAGCATAAGGTAAATGTTTACGTTCGCATTTCTTAACATGTAAATAACTTCCATCATTTTTTATCCTCATCAAACTTACATACTTTGTTATAAATGGGACGATGATCGTATCTGTTGAGTTGAAAATCATTGGATGAAAGGTCAAGGTCATAAAGGGGTCAAAGGTCAAATGTATTTACATAATACTTTTAACATATTTTTTTCAAATTTTCAACTTATAAAATTTGCGTTATGTATCCTTTGAAAGGGTAATTAAGAAATTACCTCCGTGTCGTCACAGAAAAATTGTGGCCCTTGATTTAATGAAAATTCCAATGTTTTCCTTCTTGACACATCCAGCTCGCCCATTTGTTTTCACTTTTTTTTTTCTGATGGTATGGCGGGTGTATCATTTGTTCTCTGAAAATTCGAAATAGTCGAGCTACACTGTCCTCTGGAGCTCTTGTTGTACACCCGTTCATCTGTCCATTGTTGCCTGTTTTGCTTAAACAAATTGTTCTCATAATCCTCTCGACCCTGGGATAAATTTTGCCCCACTGTCAGACCCGCAGGGTCACAGTTTTGAATAGAGTTATAAAGGAAAGTCTTTAAACAAATCTTCTCTGAAATGACAAGAGATTGAGGTCAAATCATTTGCATGTAGCATGCCTGTGGTCCTCTACCAAGTTTGTGCAAATGGTGATGCGGAGTAAAATTTGGCCCACCCAAGGGGTCACATGTTTTTTTCATATACATTTATAGGGAAAAACTTGAAAAATCATATTACTTGAAACTGCAAGAGAGTTCTCATATATTGCATGAACATAAGCTTATCATCCCCTACTTAGTTTTTTCAAATGGAGATCCTGGGGTCAATTGTAACCCTGCCACAGTTTTTCATAGAGTTATATTGAAAGATCTTTAAACACATTTTTTCTCTGAACTACAAATCTAATAGTTGTCGTGTAGCATAAGCTTACGGTCCTCTACCAAGTTTGTTGAAATAGTGACCATGGGGTAATATGTGGACCATGGGGTCACTTGTTTTACATAGAAGGGAAAAACTTGAAAACTCTTCAATGAAACCACAAGGTATAGAACATGTAGCAAAGCTAATAATCCTCTACCAAGTTTGTTCAGATGGTGCCCCTGGGGTTAAATCTGGCCCCATACCCAGTGATCATAAAGAGTTGTGTTGGAAAATATGTTTAAAAATCATCTTCTCTAAAACTATAAAAGCTAGTCTAATATTTTGCAGATACCATATGCTTAATATGGCCCACTACCAATATTGTTCAAATGGTGACACAGGGGTCAAAGTTGGAAAATTTTACATAAACTTATGTGGGGACAAACTTATCTGAAACCACAAAGAATAGAGCTCTCATATATATCATGCATGCTACATAAGCATTTGGTCCTCGACCAAGTTTGTTCAAATGGTGACAATGGAGTCATATCTGGCCCCTTTCTTAGGGTGACAGCTTTACATAAAGTTATACTGGAAAATCTTTAAAAAAAAACACCTTTCTTCCCTGAAATAATGTGTTTAATATTTAGCATGTAACATAGGCTTATGGTCAAATTTAGCTCCATCACACAGGTCACATGTTCTTACACATGAAACAAATTGAACAATCTTCTCTGAAACCACAAGGCATAGAGCTCTGATATATGGCATCAAGCAAAAGCGTATGGTCATCTACCAGTTTTGTTCAAATCATTTGAAATGGTGACTCTGCGGTCAAATCTGGCCCCGCCTGTGGGGAGGATCACAGTTTTCCATACAGTAAAAAATCTCCTTTGATAGAGGTGTAATGTTTCACATGTAGCATAAGCTTATGGTCCTCTACCACGTTTGTTTAAATGGTAACCCTGGGATCATATTTTAGCATACATAAGAGTGCCAAATTAAAATAGAGTTATACTGGAAAATCCCTAAAAACGTCTTCTTCTGAACTACCAGATCTGTTTTATCTTAACTACTTGTGTTACTTCATGGCTTCAATGGACAACCAGAAGTCAATAAAATTTCCCACATGTATTCAGTACAAATAGATACCATGGCACGTGAAAGTCACATAACTCTGCAACATTTTTTGACAAAGTTATGCCCCTTTTTGTACTTTGTCAGTTTTTGGGGTAACATTTTACCATAGGCTTCGGCCGTTTCCAAAGGTCCATTATCATACTCTCTTTTATATCTCACAAATCGCCTGCCAGAACTCAATAAAACTTCACACATGTATTCAGTATAAATAGATAACATGCCTCACGCAACCTATTTTGACAATTTTTTTGCCTCTTTTTATACTTTGTCAGTTTCTTGGTTAACCTTTTTTCGGTAAGCTCATGTCTCAGAAACCACCTGGCAGAACTCAATGCAACTTCACACATGTATTCTGTATAAATAGACAACATGCCATGCGCAAGTCACATAACTCTGCAACCTAATTTGACAAAGTTATGCCCCTTTTTTGTACTTAGTTTCTTTGTTAAACTTTTTTGGTAAGCTCATATCTCAGAAACTGCTTGACTGAAACTGTATACATGTATTCACTATCGTAAGGGCTATAACTCGGTTATGACATTTACAGAATTATGCTCCTTTTTCAGCTTAACTTGCCCAATAAATAGACAAGGCCTCAAAAAGTTGAATTTGCTCTCTTCCGCCAGCTCTTGTTTGTTTTTTGACATGGCAGTCACTTGTTTGAATTTAAAAGACTGTCAAGAGTAGAGGAGCAATGTAAGCCAATCTAATGTGCTTAAATTATTGTGACTTGACTTAGTTTTATGTTATGGTAGGCGGCAAATACATATTTTAAAGTCATATAAGGTTAATTATTTATGTTCCAGATTTCTTGTAGAAGTGGATTTCCAGATTAGGCATATGGAAGAGTGACAGTCATATAACTGGTTAGTATTCACATGTAGAAAATGTAACTATTTAAACAAAAACTTCTTGCAGCATTTTTTGTCCACAATTTGAAACCATCTCAGTCTACTAAGATTTATTGAGGAGAATATTAAGTTCACAGCTTTTATTGTTTCGCCAATTTGGTGGAAGAGGAGGCATAGGAGTCACTTTTCCAGAACTGATGGTGGCACCATCAACACTTGATTATTGTTTTTAGCTCTACTGCAAAGACTTATAATAACACCAGAGTTATGGCCCTTAATGTTCTTAAATATGCTATATTTTGCCTCATTAAAGGGCCACACTGCAATCTTGATTTTTAGCTCGACTGATCAGAGATCAGCAGAGCTTATGCCGTGGTGCGTCGTCCGTCCGTCTGTCCATAAAGTTTTATTTGTAGCGACTACTCTGAAACTACTGGATGGATATCATGAAACTTTACAGAAATGTTGCCCATGAAGTCTAGTTGATCCTAGCAAAATTTCATGTTGATGTGGAATCCAAGATGGCTGCCAAAGCTAAAAATAGATTTTTTAAATACAAGTTTGTAGCGACTACTTCTTGGCCGGAAATTCAAAATGGCCGCCACGGCTAAAAATAGATTTAAAATAAATAAATTTGTAACGACTACTTCTTGAAAACTGTAAGTGCTATTGATATGGGACATTTTCTAAAATGATCAGCATGACATGATGTTGATCCTTGTCGAAATTTATTTCGATGCAACTTTAAACGTGGCCGCTAGCGGCCATCTTTGTTTACATAGATTTATATAGTAAAAACTTGTAGCGACTACTCCTCTGAAACTACTTGACACATTTTTATGAAACTTCACAGGAATGTTGCTCTTGATGTCTAATTGATCCCAGAATTTTTTTAGGTCGGCCGGAAATTCAAGATGGCCACCATGGCTAAAAACAGATTTTTAAAAGAAAGTTTGTAGCGACTACTTCTTGAAAACTGTAAGTGATATTGATATGGGACTTTTTCTAAAATGATCAACATGACATGATGTTGATCCTTGTCGAAAATTATTTTGAATCAAAATTAAACCTGGGCACCAGTGGCCATCTTTGTTCACATAGAGTTTGTATAGTAAACATTTGTAGTGACTACTCCTCTGAACTACTAGACGGATTTTCATGAAACTTCACAGGAATGTTTCTCTTGATGTCTAGTTGATCCTAGCACAATTTTAGGTCGGCCAGAAATTCAAGATGGCCACCACGGCTAAACATTGGTTTTTAAAAACAAGTTTGTAGCGACTTCTTCTTGAAAACTGTAAGTGATTTTGATATGGGACTTTTTCTGAAATGATCAGCATGACAAGATGTTGATCCTTGTCAAAAATTATTTTGATTTTACATTAAACATGGCTGCCAGTGGCCATCTTTGTTTACCTAGAGTTATATAGTAAAAACTTTAACTTGTAGCGACTACTCCTCTGAAACTACTTGACAATTTTTATGAAACTTCACAGGAATGCTGACCTAGCTATCAAAATCTATCAGTAGAGCTTCAAGGTCATTGACCTCTTGTTTAAAAACTCACGGCGTCCCCTTAGGGCTATGCCATGGTCTTTTGTCCGTCGTTAACTTTTTGATGTTAATACTAGCATCTTCGTTTTTTATCCAATCTATACCAAACTTTACCAGATTATTAATATCAATGAAAGCTCGTTCGAGTTCGAAAACCACCCAGACCGGACCAGTTACACCGGAGTCATTGCCCTTGAATTAAAGAAAATAGCTATATTTTGACGTGAACACTCTAGCACCTCCATTTTTCATCCTACCCTTTTCCAAACTTCGAGTTCGAAAACCAGCCAGATTGGCAAGTAACACCGAAGTTATGGCCTTGAGTTATTGAAAAATGTGTTAACTTTTGTCAACATGCTAGTACCTTCATTTGTCATTCGATCTTTTCCAACTTTACGAGATTACGAATATTAATGAAATCTCGAAAAGATGCGAAAACCAGCCTAATCAGATCAATAACACCAGAGTTATGGCAGTTGATTTAGTTAGAAATGCTGTATTTTGCTTCATTAAGATAATATGGCCTTCATTTTTAGGACACATAATTTGTGTGGACTATTTTTCCCCGAGCCCTTTGCCGGATTTCAACGAAACATTTTAGAGATGATCAGTACCAGGCCTAGTTGTGCATATCATTACCATGTTTCGGTTGATAGATTTTTGGCAGAGTAATGGCCCTTTAAAGGTTTTACTACACAAACTTTGTCCGGACTACTTCTCCCGAACCCGTGGCCGGATTTCAGTGAAACATTGCAGGTATGATCAGTACCAAGCCTAGTTCTGCATGTCATCAACGTGTTCCAGTTGAAAGATTTTTGGCTGAGTCATGGCCCTTTAAAGGTTTTAATACACAAACTTTGTCCGGACTAGTTCTGCTGAACCCCTTACCAGATTTCAACGAAACTTGGCAAGGATGATCAGTATCAAGCCTAGTTGTGCATATCATTGCAGTGTTCCGGTTGAATGGTTTATGGCGGGGTTATGGCCCTTTAAAGGTTTTAATACACGAACTGTCCAGACTAGTCTCTTCTGAACTCCTGGACGGACTTCGGCGAAATGTTGCAAGGGTGATCAGTACCAAGCCTATTTGTGAATATCATCACCATGTTTCTGGTTAAAAGAGTTTTGTCGGAGTTATGGCCCTTTGAAGGTTTTAATACACAAACTTTGCCAAGACTACTTTTGCTGAACACCTGACTAGATTCCTACTTGGCAAGGATGATCAGTATCAAGCCTAGTTGTGCATGTCTAAGCCATGTTCCGATTGAATGATATTTGGTGGAGTTATGGTCCTTTAAAGGTTTTAATATAAAAACTTTGTCCAGACTAGTCTTTTCTGAACTCCTGGACAGACTTCAGCAAATCTTGGCGAGGATGATGCGTACCAAGCCTAGTTGAGCATGTCATCGCCGTGTTCCAGTTGAATGTTTTTTGGCAGTGTTATGGCCCTTTAAAGGTTTTAATACACTTACTTTGTACAGACTAGTTCTCCTGAACCCGTGGCTGGATTTCAACGAAACTTGCCAGGAATGATCAGTACAGATTACTTCACAAACTTTGTCCGCACTAGTTCTCCTGAACCTCTGGCCTGATTACAGACAAACATTGCAGGGATGATCAGTACCAAGCCTAGTTATGCATATCATCACTGTATTCCGGTTGAACGATTTTTGACAGAGTTATGGCCCTTTACAGGTTTTAATACACAAACTTTGTCCGGACTAGTGCTGCTGAACCCCTGGCCGAATTTCGGCGAAACTTGGCAAGGATGTTCAGTATCAAGCCTAGTTATGCATATCATTGCTGTGCTGTTGAATGATTTTTGGCGGAGTTATGGCCCTTTAAATGTTTTAATGCACTAATTTTATACAGACTAGTTTCAACTAGTTTGCCATGTTCCGGTTTAATGCTTTTTGACAGAGTTATGGCCCCTTATACACAAACTTTATCTGGACTAGTTTTCCCGAACCTCTGGTTGGATTTCAGTGAAACTTGGCAGGAATGATCAGTACCAAGCCTAGTTGCACATATCGTTGTCGTGTTCGGTTGAATGATATTTGGTGGAGTTGTGGCTCTTTAAAATGTTTTAATACACAAACTTTGTCCGGACTAGTTCTCGTCAACCACCATTCGGCTCTCAACCAAACTTGGTTGTTTATATTCTTGTCTTGTTCCGGTTGAATGATTTTTGGTGGAGTTATGGCCCTTTAAAGGTTTTAACACAAACTTTTTCCAGATTAGTCTCTTCTGAACTTCTGGCCGGATTTCAACGAAACCTTTTAGGGATGACCATTACCAAACCTAGTTGCACATATCTTCGTCGTGTTCTAGTTTAATGATTTTTGGCAGTTTGATGGCCCTTTCTTTCGTAGGGGAGACATCTGTTTTCCTTAAAAACAACCTCTAGTTCTAATTTAGGGGCCACTCTACAGGCGATCAAAACCTATTTCATACAATTGTTGTTCCTCGAGTCACTAAATAACCATACCAAATTAGAACTAGGGCCGCTTGTTTAAATTGTTAGCATGGGTCAAGGGTTTAAGTTTCTGTTGTAGGTGTTGTTGTTTTGTGGTGGTTTTTTTTGCAATGTTTTAAAAGAAGTACTGATGGGAATATTATGACGACAACCCTTGATAAAAGAGCCATTTTAGCCAGTAGAGTGTCTACACGTCCACTTGGGCCATTTGTTTCCCTGAACCCCTGGCTGGATTTTAATGAAACTGGGCAGAAATTATCAGTACCAAGCCTAGTAGCGCATATCATTGTCGTGTTCTGGTTGAATTATATTTGGTGGAGTTTCGGCACTTTAAAAATTTTAATACACAAACTTTGTCCGGACTAGTTCTCCTCAACCACCATTCGGCTTTCAATGAAACTTGGTTGCATAATTCCTTGTCGTGTTCCCATTAAATGATTTTTGGCGTATTTCTGGCTCTTTCTCCTGTGGGAGAGACATCAGTTTTTACTAAAAACCATCCCTAGTTCTAATTTAGTATGGTTATTTAGAGACTCAAGGAACAACAATTATATAAAAACCCATTTATACAATTGTTGTGCTTCGAGTCCATAAATAACCGTACCAAATTAGAACTAGGGCCTTTTGTTCAAATTGTTAGCATGGGTCAAGGGTTTAAATTTCCGTTGTGTGCTTAGCATGGCAGACACTTAGGGATCACTTTGTCCGTCGTCTGTCGTCTGTCACATTTTAACATGCAACCTAACCTTGGCCATAACTTGAAAAATATTTGACATATGTTCTTGAAACTTCGCACATATCTTCATCTTAACCTAAGGAATACTGTTATACATGACCAATAACTCTGACTTTCCTTTTGACAGAGTTATGCCCCCTTTCATAAGACTTTAATCTGCAATCTAACCAGGCTCATAACTAGCAATAATTTAAGAAGTATTTGACCTATGTTCATGAAACTTCACACATATATTCATCTTATCACGCAGAATATTGTTACCCATGACCAATAAATCTGACTTTCATTTTGACAGAGTTATGCCCCCTTTCATGAAACTTCAACCTGCCACCTAACCCAGCTCATAACTCATAACTGGCCATAACTTAAGAAATATTTGACCTTTGTTCATGAAACTTCACGCACAAATTCATCTTAACACACAGAATATTTTTACCCATGACCAATAACTCTGACTCTCATTTAAGCAGAGTTATGCCCCTTTTCATAAAACTTTAACCTGCAGCCTAACCAAGCTCATAACTGGCCATAACTTGAAAAGTATTTCACCTATGTTCATGAAACTTCACACATATTCATCTTAACTGAACTCTGACTTTCATTTCAGAAGAGTTATGCCCCCTTTTCATGAAACTTTAACCTGCAACGTAACCTAGGTCATAACTTGGCAAAATATTGACCTATCATGAAACTTTATACATTTCTTCCTTATCAATTATCCAATGCAGATTTATCTCCTTTTCATAAATTTTAACACAAAAATGCTCAATAATTCATGAAGGATTGCGCCCCATAATTATCTGCAAACTTTATAGTTAGATTGTACGTGGTAAAATAAGCACACGACAGGCGACACAAGTGTTCTGTGGAACACCCTTCTAGTTTAAGAGATGTACTGATGGAACATTTTAGGATGACAACCTTTGATATAAGAGCCATTTTAGCCAGTAGAACATCCACAGGCCCAAGAGGGCCTCTTGTTTGAGCTCTTCTAGCCGAAGGCCAGGTGAGCTTATGGGATGATGTGTTGTCGTTAACTTTTGTTGCAGTTGTGCAAGCCAACATTAGTATCTTTAGAAACTTAAGCATTCAAATTAACAATGCTTGATCCAAAACTCAACCAATTGGATAAAAAAAATCTGAATTGCTTGAAAAATTTGGATGGATCTACAAAGCAAGAAAAGAAACCTAAAAGTCTTCTCCATTTTTCATCTGATCTTTACCAAACTTGCACAGTATTTATATATCCCTAAGATCTCAGATGAGTTATTGAACCAGCCAGATTCAAATGCTAATAGCATAGTTATCTTAAACCCTGAATTGGCAAAAATGCATAATTTTGCCCTGTGGGCACTTTAGCTCCTCCATGGACACCATGCCGATGTTTATGTTCGCAGTTGTGTACTAGTAAATCGTTCATGAATGATATTAACGTTTGTTATTGTTGTCCTCAATTACTAGTTCTTAGTATTATTTGTTCGACAACTGGATGTTTTCTTAATGAGTTGAACACGGAAATGATTTGTTATATTTTATCAACAAGAACATACTAGAAACGGACGGAACAGTTCAACACAAATAAAAAAATCATATTTTGAAAACCAGAAATAAAAAAGCTATCGAGTTTTGTATTTTTTCAATGACTCTAGCGTTATTTGCCAAGATAATAACGGTTATAGCGCTTTTACGATAGAGGACATAAAGACTGAGTGACAAATCGATAACCAGTCAAACATGAGTCGTACGCATGACCGATTACCAGAATAAACAGGAAAAAATTAGCAAGGTTGAGCAAATTGTGTCAGACATAAATCTCCACCAATTGGATTTGTTTCGTGTTTAATGACCCATGGTTATTTGAAATTTAATGCCCACCAAATAAAATGATTCCACAGTATCTGACATCCCATCTTGATCACCCCTCGTTTGTATAAGAGCTATTCTTAGCCCGTAGAGCGTCCACAGGTCCTCTTGGACCTCTAGTTAAAGAATGACCGATTACCAGAATAAACAGGAAAAATTAGCAAGGTTGAGCAAATTGTGTCAGACATAAAGCTCCAACAATTGAATGTGTTAAGTGTTTAATGACTCATGGTTATTTGAAATTTAATGCCCACCAAATAAAATGATTCCACAGTATCTGACCTCCCATCTTGATCACCCCTCGTTTGTTATAAGAGCCATTCTTAGCGCGTAGAGCATCCAGTCAGGTCCTCTTTTGGACCTGTGGTTAAAGAATGGAAGCTTTGTTATTCAATTGATATCCACAGATTTTGTACATTTGATAGAGCGATACAGGCCCTCTTAGGATAGTCCAAATTTTTAGACATCATACAGCAGTTTTTTCACGTTTAATCTTCATTATTGTGATATTTATTTTTTCATACTCATTGCTGCTGTGATGTCGAAATTCTGAGTTCAAAAACACGTAGCAAATGCAAAATATTTAACTATCCATGTTGTTGGCTAAAAATATAAATCGGAGAAGAACAATCTCTAAAAAAAGTATAAACAAGATAAAAAAACCACATTGCCATTGATTCTCGTGTAAAAAACACACCTTTTAATTTTCGTCAACAAATATTAAACAACTTATTTGGGTAATTGATATCTAGTCTTCTCCAAACTTAATGAAAATTATATATGGGTACAATGTCTAAGCTAAGTTAGATAATCCGCCCCATTGCCTCATTAATTTCAGAGTTAGGCCCCTTGGAATAGTAAAAAATCACGAAATGAATGTCATTAATATATGGACACATTTCTAGTTTCATATATATTTGCGAAGATCATCGGGTGGGCGATTCAGGGCCATTATGGCCCTTTTTTTACTTTTTTTTTAAAAACTTACATAAACCACCTATCTTGAAAGCAATTATGTACTTATATTCAGATACAGTCGTTAAAATAAAGCTGAAATCAACAGTGCTGTTAACCTATTATTTTTTCCTTTCAGCTAGGAGAGCCGCTGCAGTTGTGCAAGCCAACATTAATATCTTTAGAAACTTAAGCATTCAAATTAACAATGCTTCCAATACTCAACCAATTGGATGAAAAAATCCTAAATTGCTTGATCAATTTGGATGGATCTACAAAGCAAGATATAGAAAAGAAACTTAAAAGCCTTCGTGGAGACAAAGCAAATCTAGAAGGAAAAATGCAAGAAAATTTGAGGCAAAGTATGAAGTTTTGAAAGCTTTCTGAGCATGCTAGTCATTGGCCACACTATATTCAGTGATTAGAGATTTGTTAGTATTGATTATGATAAAGTTTTCATTAACAGAAGAACATCAGTATACCAATTTTTATGCTTCCATCAAATAATTAGCTCTACTGGCCAAAGGGATGGCGAGTTGTCCGTCATCGTCGTCTGTTAACTTTTGCCTTGTGAACACGATAGGGCCTTCATTATTAATCGGATCTTTACCAAACTTTGCGAGCGTCTTTATGTCAATGAAAGCTCAGACAAGTCCAAAACCAGCCAGATTGGATTAGTTTCACCAGAGTTAAGGCCCTTGATTTGCTGAAAAATGCCATATTTTGCCTTGTGAACACTAGCACCTTCATTTATTATTTGATCTTTACCAAACTTTCACATGCTGTTAATATCAATGAAAGCTCGGACAAGTTATGAAAGCAGCCAGATCGGATGAGTAACACCAAAGTAATGGCTCTTGTTTCTGCTGAAAAATGCCATTTTTAGCTCGACTATTCGAAGAATAAGAGAGCTTATGTAATCACCCCGGGGTCGGCGTCCCACATCAAGGTTTGCGTGTTTACAAGTCTATGTATCTGACATATCTTATCCTAGCACAACCATATTTGGCCATGGGCTTCCTTACAGTATTATCTTAAGGGCTGCTTAAGTAATTTTGGTTCCTGTAACCCATGGGCTCCCATGGAACCCAAATTCTGATAGGCCTTAAAATGTGTCTAATTCACGTAACATTTTGCGTGTAAGCTGTGTTTACAGGTCTATATCTCTTACATTTCTTGTCCTAGCTCAAATAAATTTGGGAATTGGTTTCCTTATAGTATGTTGTAAAGGGCTGCCTAAGTAATTTTGTCTTCTGCAAATTCTGGGCTCCCAAGCAACCCAAATTGTGATGGCATATAAAATGTGCAATAAAGGCAGATCAAGGTTTGCATGTAAGCTGTTGTATATATCTATAATTTTGGTTGGGATTTCTTATAACATTATGCATCTTATTCATACTTCACCCATATTGGGGCATGGGCTCCCTCCTCCCCGCCCCTCCCCGCCCCTCCCCACAACCACCCCACGCCACATTTATTATATATTTTTTTACATATTTATGTGTTGTTTTTCTCAATTCTTACACATATAGGTATGTTGCCCTCCACCCCTCCCCAACATCACCACTTTAAACTCATTTATTTTTATTTTTTTATCATATTTCTGTGTTGTTTTGGTCAATTCTTACACATAGCTAAGTTTCCTCGAAATGCAAGTTTTCCCACCCCCACATTGTTTTAGCCTTTTTTTCTGATGGTATATACTGGCTATATAATTTATTATTCTCTGAAAAATTAAATAGTCAAGCTGCGTTGTTCTCTGACAGCTTTTGTCTACCTTGTGAACACTCTAGCATCATTGATTATTTGATATTTACCAAACTTGCACAGATTGTTAATAGCAACGAATCTTGGACAAGTTCGAAAACCAGCCAGATCGGACCATTTACACCAGAGTTATGGCCCTTGTTTTTTTTGCTAAAAAATGCCATTTTTTGCCTTGTGAACACACTAGCACCTTCATTTAGTATTTGATCTTTATCAAACTTACACAGATTTTGAAAACCAGCCAAATCATATTAGTAACACCAGAGTTACTGCCCTTGATTTAGTTAAAAATGCTGTATTTTGCCTCATTAAGACGATAGGGCCTTCATTTGGCCAGACTTTAATGAAACTGCAGGTTTCATCAGTACCAAATCTAAATCTGCATATCATCACCGTGTTCCAGTTGAATGAATTATGGACGAGTTATGGCCCTTTAAAGGTTTTGATACACAAACTTTGTCCATACTTTTTTTCCTGAACCTCTGGCCGGATTTCACAGAATCTTTGCAGGGATGATCAGTACCAGGCCTAGTGTTGCATATCATCACCGTGTTCTGATGATTTTTGGCTGAGTTATGACCCTTTAAATGTTTTAATACATGAACTTTGTCTAGACTAGTTTTCTTGAAACCTCGGCCGGATTTCAACGAAACTTTGCAGGGATGATCAGTACCAAGCCTAGTTATGCATGTCATCGTCGTATTTCCGTTGAAAGATTTTTGGTGGCCCTTGAACGGTTTTAATACACAAATTTTGTCCGGACTTATATATAGTTCTCCTGAACCTCTGGCCAGATTTAAGTGAAACTTTGCAGGATGATCAGTACCAGGCCTAGTTGTGCATGTCATCGCTTTGTTCCAGTTGAAGGATTTTTTGCGGAGTTATAGTCCTTTAAAGGTTCTGATACACAAGCTTTATACAGAACCAAGCGTAGTTGCACATATCATCACCATATTTTTGTTGAATGATTTTTAAAACAGTTATTGTAACTTATGCACAAGCTGTGTCAGGACTAGTTTCCTAAACTCCTGGCTGGATTTCACTGAAATGATCAGTTCCAAGCCTATTTGCCCGTATTATTGTCATGTTCCGGTTGACTGAGTTGCGACTCTTAAAGGTTTTAATACACTTTGTCAGGACAAGTTCACCACAACCATTGGTTGGCTTTCAACAAAACTTGGTTACGGCTATCATTGTTGTGTTCCGGTTGCATGATATTTGGTGGAGTTACGGCCATTTAAAGGTTTTAATACACTAATTTTGTACAGACTAGTTCTCCTGAACCCCTGGCCAGATTTCAACAGAACTTAGCAGGGATGATCAGTACGAAGCCTAGTTGTGCATATCATTGCTGTGTTCTGGTTGAATAATTTTTGACCCCTAAGAAGTTATGGCCCCATTTACACAAACTTTATCCAGACTATTTTTCCTGAACCCCTCGCTGGATTTCAGTGAAACTTGGCAGGAATGATCAGTACCAAGCCTAGTTGTGCATGTTGTCGTGTTCCCCATCAAAGACTCCATATAGCCAGTAGAGTGATACAGGCAGGCCCTCTTGGGCCACTTGTTTTAATAATTAGGAATTTATGTATATGTACCCATTTAAAAACATGTCTACTTGCAATTTCACAGAAAGAAAATATGTAGTCAAATTGAACAATGGTATTAGCAAAACCTTCTTAAGATGATACATCCAGTGTTTAAATATTTATTTTCATTTTTTGTGACGTGTACTCTATTGCATCTTACAAAGGAACAGAAGTGCTGGTCTTCAGATTGAAGTACTTTATGATACTTAGTTATTTCAAATATAAAGGAAGACATTAATGATCTTGTGTTTCTTATTTCAAAGTTTTATTTTGCAGATGAAGAACTTAAGAAAAATTACGTTAAACTCTGGAGGGAAGTCAAAGCTCAAAAACCTGTAGCTGAGGTATGTGTAAATAGAATGCATTCTATGGCTCACACCAGTTATTCAATCAGTGTATTACAATGTAACTGTATTTACACACCTGTATGCATTTTAGCCAATCGTTACCTTTTTTAAGCTCTAAAAAAATGAAATCCAAGATGGACACCAAAGTTAGAAATAGATAAAAAAAGTTTTGCAGCGGCTACTCCCCCGAAACTATAAGTGATACTGATATGGGACCATAACTAAAATGGACAGTATGACATGATGTTGGTCCTTGATGAAATTCATCTTGATTCAATGTCAAACATTGCCAGCAGCGGCCATATTTGTTTACATAGAGTTATATAGGAAAATCTTGTGGCGACTGCTCCTCTGAAACTACGTGATGGATTTTTATGAATCTGTATAGGAATGTGGTTCTTGATGTATAGTTGGTACTAAGTAAAAATCAGTTTGGCCAACATTTCAAGATGGCCGCCACAGCTACAAGCATATTGTAAAAATGCAATTTTTACATGACTACTTTTCAAAAACCATAAGGGTTATTGATTTGGAACCTTTACCAAATTCACTGGCAGGACATGTAGTTGATCCTAAACAAAATCCATTGAATTTGATATCCAACATGGCTGCCAGCATACATCTTTATATACATAGAGTTATATAGAAAAAAACTTCTGACAACTAATCCTCTGAAACTACATGATGGATTTTCTTAAAACAGGAATGTTGCTCTTGATGTCTAGTTGGTCCTAAGTAAAAAATCAGGTTGGCCAGAAATTCAAGATGGCCACCACAGCTAAAAACAGATTTTAAAAATAGAATTTTGTGGTAACTACTTGTCAAAAACCATAAATTGTATTGATGTGGAACCCTTACCAAAATGACTGGCATCACATGCAATTGGTTCTAAATAAAATTCATTTTGTTTCAACATCAAACTTGGTCACCCATAGCCATCTTTGTTTACTAAGTAGAGTTATATTAGAAATTCTTGTGGTGACTACTCCTCTGAAACTACTTGATGGATTTTCATGAAAATTTACAAGAATGTTGCTCTTGATGACTAGTTGGACATAAGTAAAACTCAGTTCTGCCAAGGGAGCATATGCCATCATGTCCGTATGTCTGTAAAGCCGTAGGTACGTCTGTCCATCTCGTTTTCTTGTCTGCTAAAATTCTCCTACGGTTTTCATCCGATTTTCATGAAACTTCATTAGGAAGTATCAGTATGATGTCTAGAAGCGCATACTATCAGAATGTTCCGTTGGAATGATTTTGGTAGAGTCGAGACTTTGAAGTTTTTCGAATCTAAAGCTTGTCCGCTCAACTCCTCCTACATTTTTTCATCCAATTGTATTTCACATTTATACCTTTTTGAAAGGAGCATCTATCAGTCCTACCAATTTCTTGTCAAACATGGCCATCAGTGGACATCTTTGTTTATATAGAGTTATATAGGAAAAATGTGTGGCGACAACTCCTGTGAAACTACTTCATGGATTTTACTAAAATGACTGGCATAGCATGAAGTTGGTCCAAAACAATTTTTTTATTGATGTCAAACATGGCCACCACCAGCCATCTTTGTTTACACATATTATAAGAAAAACGTGTGGCAACTGTCTAAAACTACTTAAAGGATTTTCATGAAGCTTTACAGGAATGTTACTCTTGTTACAAAAATGATGATTTTCATTTGAGAAATATTGAAAATAGAATGGTTTTACTCTGACAACTGTAAGGGCTGAGTGAGCTTCAAACATGCCGCCAAAGAAAAACTTGTATTGTTTAATAATTAACAAAACTACCCCTTCAAATCATGACATACATACATGTATGAAAATTATGATATCGTTCCAAGATATAGCTATTCAGATCTTAAGGAGAGCGTTTCAAGGACATGGACACTCTTGAATTTTTTTACCAGGAGATGAACTGTTAGTTTCACTTACATACTGAACTCCCACTGAATACACAAACATTTGCATTTGAATATTGATTTTTAGGAATCTATAAGAAAACACTTTTTTATTCAAGCGATTTTGACCTCTTTTCGTCTCCAGCATCCGTGAACTATTTCTAAAACGACTTATGCTCTGAACAGCTTTCGCCATTATATACCCAAACTTGACTTGGATCATCAATGTCTGTTTAAACCTTTTAAAATCACATCTACATGACATCCAAGATGGCCACCATTACTATAATAATAATAATTATAATAATTTCTTTATTTAATGAAGGGTAAAACACATTAAGTTACACACTTATTTTCAATGTGGCCTTCAAACAATAATGCTATAAAAGTTAGAAATACATATAAAACATTCATGCTCATGCGCACACACGCAAACATCCATATACACAACAATACTACAAATCCTACACTCGGAAATTCAAGAGGGCCGCCACAGCTAAAATTAGATTTTCAAAAAACAAGTTTGTAGCGAGTACATCTTGAAAACTATAAGTGATATTGATATGGGGCTTTTTCTAAAATGATCAGTATGACATGATGTTGATCCTTGTCGAAAATTATTTTGATTCGACGTTAAACATGGCTGCCGGCCATCTTTTTTTACATAGAGTTATATAATAAAAACTTGTAGCGACTACTGCTCTGAAACTACTTGACGGATATTCATGAAACTTCACACGAATGTTGCTCTTGATGTCAAAGTTTGTAGCGACTACTTCTTGAAAACTGTAAGTGATATTGATATGGGACTTTTTCTAAAATGATCAGCATGACATGATGTTGGTCCTTGACGAAAATCGTTTTGATTCAATGTTAAACATGGCTGTCAGCGGCCATATTTATTTATATAGAGTTATCTAGTAAAAATTTGTAGCGACTACTCCTCTGTAACTACTTGACGGATTTTCATGAAACTTCACAGGAATGTTGCTCTTGATGTCTAATTGATCCTAGGAAAGTTTCAGGTTGGCCGGAAATTCAAGATGGCCACCATGGCTAAAAAATAGATTTTCAAAATACAAGTTTGTAGCGACTTCTTCTTGAAAATGATATGGGACTTTTTCTAAAATGATCAGTATGACATGATGTTGATCGTTGTCGAAAATTATTTTAATTCGACGTTAAACATAGCTGCCGGCCATCTTTTTTTACATACAGTTATATAATAAAAACTTGTAGCGACTACTCCTCTGAAACCACTTGAAAGATTTTCATGAAACTTCACACGAATGTTGCTCTTGATGTCTAATTGATCCTAGCAAAACTTCAGGTCGGCCGGAAATTTAAGATGGCCACCACAGCTAAAAATAGATTTTCAAAAAACAAGTTTGTAGCGACTACTTCATGAAAACTATAAGTGATATTGATATGGGACTTTTTCTAAAATGATCAGCATGACATGGTGTAGGTCCTTGTCGAAAATCGTTTTGATTCGATGTTAAACATGGCTGTAAGTGGCCATATTTGTTTCTAAAATGATCTGCATGACATGAAGTTGATCCTTGTCGAAAATCGTTTTGATTCGATGTTAAACATGGCTGTCAGCGGCCATATTTATTTATATAGAATTATCTAATAAAAACTTGTAGCGACTACTCCTCTGTAACTACTTGATGGATTTTCATGAAACTTCACAGGAATGTTTCTCTTGATGTCTAATTGATCCTAGCAAAATGTAAGGTCGGCCGGAAATTCAAGATGGCCACCATGGCTAAAAAATAGATTTTCAAAATACAAGTTTGTAGCGACTTTTTCTTGAAAATGATATGGGACTTTACCTAAAATGATCAGTATGACATGATGTTGATCCTTGTCAAAAATTATTTTGATTTGACGTTAAACATGGCCGCCAGTGGCCATCTTTGTTTACATAGAGTTATAAAATGAAAACTTGTAGTGACTACTTCTCTGAAACTACTTGACGGATTTTCATGAAACTTCACATGAATGCTGATCTAGCTATCAAAAACCTATCCGTAGAGCTTCAAGGTCATTGACCTCTTGTAACATTTAAAAATTAATATTCCTATATGATATAGACATCAGTTTTTGAATGATAGCCAACCCAATTCTTTAAACATTAACTTACAATTAGTATTTAAGTCTTTATTCAGTATTATTCGTGCTGCCCTCTTTTGAATTTTTGTTATTTTCATGATTTCAGCTTTCGAATTAACTCCCTTTCCCCAAATAGTGCAACAAAAGTCAGATGATGACATAATGTAAGCGTTATAAAATATTTTCTTCATATGTTAAATAGTAAATAATATGTTTTAATAATGCAATTTTAGTATTGAGTGTTGAACAAACTTTAGACATTTGATACATCCATGATAGTGTATTATCAATATATATACCTAGTAGATTATGTACAGATACTTTTTCTATTAAGACAACGTCAATATATAAAAAAAGAAGTAGAAGTAGCTAAACCTTTATAAATTACAAAAACTGCAGAGCAGATTTCAACAGAGGATTTTCATAAATTGTCGTTATACCATCAACTTTCAAGTTTGTTCAGATGAAGTCCCTGGCGTAAACATTGGCCCTGCCGCTAGGTTCATAGTTGAATATAAAGATATATAGGGAAAACTGTTAGAAATCTTCTCCAGAACTTCCCCTAGTCTGTCTGATTGGGAACTCAACAAGAATCGATCCTCCTAGCAGGCTAACATATAAATCTGAATGGTTTGGGGTGGCTAGAAAGAACATAAACATAATGTTGTTGAGCTGTTAAACAGCATTTCAATTCTTCTCCAAGACTATTGGACATATTTGCAGAAGTCTCGGGTTTGTATAAAGGTAAAGAGATTTCGGGGAAAAATGTAAACCAATCTTTTTCTGAAGAAGCATAGTACACACTTTACCAGTTGTTTTTTTATGACCATAATATTCTGCGTTGACGATGTCTGTCCGTCTGTCTATCCATTAATTTTTAACAGACAACTGATTTGGGCTAATTACTTTGAAAGTATAAGGTCTACAACAATGAAACTGTATACATCTTCCAATGAATACATCTTATAAAGGCCCATAACTCTGTAATTCATTATTCAATTTACTTCTTCGTTTATTTATAATGTTTAAGGATAACAGGGCATACCGTTCAGCAATCATTAGCACACCCTCCACTCCTTTATTTTTTTCTTAAAATTTCCTTTTTCTCATGATTGTTCATATTGCTAATGGATAAATCTCTGCTATTTCTTTAAAAATTGCTTATTTGAAGAGAGATGCCTCTTTTTTTGATGGTATGTCAGGCTTATGATTTGTTGTTCTCTGAAAACGAGAATAGTCAAGCTGTACTGTTCTCCGGCAGCTCTTGTTCTATATTACTTAATACATTAGTCAGTATCGTGTGAAGGTATGCAACATGAATTTGATGAAAAGGTATGTGAAATACGGCACTAAGGTTTTTGTCTCAAACTTATAAAGGCGCCACTGGCAGGTCAAAACTTTTAATGGGCCACTGGTGTGTCTTATCATTGACACACAACTGTGTTTCAAACGGTATTACCAGCGGGGGCATATGTGTCCCCAGAGTCAGTTATATATAACATATGGTAGTTGGCGATGTCAACCCGCAGAATGTAAATGATATGCAAGAAAAAGAATCAATCATTTAAAATAAAAGACAAGTGCACATCTTCGCCATAAGAATCTTTCATAGGTATCCAGTTCAGATAGGGAAATTCCAACCCTTGGTGTAACTGTTTTTATCGGAACACCTCCTGTTGGAATTTCCTTACTTCACTGGATACCTATGAAAGATTCTTATGGCGAAGATGTGCACTTGTCTTTTATTTTAAATTTTGAAAGAAAATAAACAAAAGTGACATAACTGATAACCTGGATTTTTTCTCCTATATAATATATAGAGAAACTATTTTGTGGCATGAGCTTCTCCTAAACCATTCAAGCTTTTCATTGAAATTATGCACAATTGTGTATTATTATGTGAAGTGGTGCACCTTTTATTTTAAATTTAGATAAAAATACAAGAGTTACGGAACTTTATTTTACCCATAAATATATCATATAAGGAAATTTTTGTAGTGTCAATTTTTGTGGCACAAACTGCCCCTAAACCATTCAAGGTTGATATTTGAATACATATTTGAATACAGTTGATCGCATTGGTAGGTTGGACATGGGTAGGGTGGGGCGGGGGGTGTAGAAGCCCCTTCGTTTTTCTGCCTGCCCATCTTTACTTGCCATTCATCTTGGTATTAATCTAGGTTTTTTACCTTTGTCTAACAAAATTTTTTCCCTTTAACAATAAAAGTTCATTCCCATAATGCATCAACTTCGTGGAGCATCCATCAGTTCAGATGATTTTCTTGTTGATTCCAATTGCTAACATCAGTAGGTTGGATTGTCAATGTCTCTTCGTTAAATCATTATAATCTTCCACATTTTGAGAATTATCAATCATTTATTATTTCTTCTACTTTCAACAGCACCCCTGCAATGTATCTCCTGACCGAACACCGAACCCTGACCCGAATAAATGGACTGACCTTGAGCAACGGACAAACAAACAACCACAGAGCACATCTCATGCCTCCAGAAACACAGATAATGCTTACACAGAGGATCATCAAGTAAGATCAAGCAAACTCTTTGAAAAAGAACAAGATTCTCTGAAATCTAGATATTTATAGAAGATCAAAATCTGTCTTAAATTAAAAATTGAGTTTTAATTGATGTTTACCCAATATAAATTTTAAACTTGGTTTTCCTTTGGAAAAGTCTGATTATTAGATTGGTGAATGTCTTTTGGCAGGCAGGCGGCATCAAAGTCACGGTTTTCGCTTAATAACTTTAATTGTCATACTGCAAAGAAAATTCTCAGGACTTCATGGGTCAATGCGCAGTAGACATGAGCCCATGTCTACGTCTCGAGACGTGAACATAGGACGAATTCCCCGAAGGTACCCCATTACTCAAATACACAAAAACAAAATGGCGACGACAATGTTGCCGATTCGTTTTGGAAACTGCCTATTGTTTCCTACCTATCGCTTTTCTGCGCTTTCCACTGTGTGTAAAAGTCTGAAATAATCGTAAGTGTATTTTTTTTTGGCAATTTTACAGATAATAAAACGTTAACATAGTGACAAAATACGTTTATTTTATTAAAAAATCCGCAAAATTTAACGACGTTAGAGCGATGACGTCACGAAAGTAAACAACGTCTAGTTAGAGGCAAGTCACGGGGTAATTGGCGCAATAAAAATGAAATCGTGTTTTTGGCTGTTTTTTAGCTCTACTGGCCCTTTTTTTTAGCTCTACTGGCAAAGGGCCAGCAGAGCTTATGGGATGGTGTGTTGTCCGTCTTCCGTCGTCCGTCGTCCGTCCGTCCGCCGTCCGTTCGTCGTCCGTTAACTTTTCTTCAAACGACTTCTCCTCAGAAAGCGCTTGGCTAATTTTGACCAAACTTCACATGGATGGTCCTTAGATGAATGCTTTTAGATTTGTTAAAATTAGGTCAGCACTACATCCAAGATGGCTGCCATTACCATATATGGTCGAAACCTTAAAAAATCTTCTTCTCCAGAACCGCTGGACAGATTTCAACAGTTTTTCTTTTAAAATGATCGCCAACGCCTAGACTATCAAGTTTGTTCAAATAAAGTCCCGGGGTCAAAAATGGCCGTGCCCCGGGGGTCCAAAGTTTGTATATTGAGGTTTTGCATGTTTTACATATAGACATATAGGAAAAAACTTTAAAAAATCTTCTTCTCTGAAACTACAAGGCACAGAGCTCTCATGTATTACATGTAGCATCAGCTTATGGTCCTCTACTAAGTTTGTTCAAATGGTGACCCTGGGGTCAAATTTGT
The DNA here is from genome assembly GCA_037043455.1 of Cyrtodaria siliqua. Classification (NCBI taxonomy): domain Eukaryota; kingdom Metazoa; phylum Mollusca; class Bivalvia; order Adapedonta; family Hiatellidae; genus Cyrtodaria; species Cyrtodaria siliqua. Next base: position 46,882 of record JAWPHD010006691.1, on the reverse strand, counting down.
CCCCGCCCCGGGGGTCACAGTTTTACATAGACTTATATAGGATTTTTTTTTTAAAAATCTTCTTCTCGGAAACTACAACAGCCACAGGTTTGATATTGTGCATTTACTACAAGCTTATGGTTCTTTACCAAGTTTGTTCAAATGGTGACCCTCGGGTCACATTTGGCCCCGCCCCAAGGGTCACATGTTTTACATAGACATGTATAGGGAAAAACTTAAAAAATCTTCTTCTCTCAAACTGCAAGAGCCAGAGGTTTAATATTTTGCATTTGCTATAAGCTTATGATCCTCTACCAAGTTTGTTCAAATGGTGACCCAGGGGTCACATTTGGCCCCACCCCGGGGGTCACAGTTTTACATAGGCTTGTATAGGGAAAAACTGAAAAAATTCTTCTTCTCTGGAACCACATGGCACAGAGCTCTCATGTATTACATGTAGCATCAGCTTATGGTCCTCTACTAAGTTTGTTCAAATGGTGACCCTGGGGTTAAATTTGTCCACGCCCCGAGGGTCACAGTTTTACATAGACTTATATAGGATTTTTTTTTTTAAAATCTTCTTCTCGGAAACTACAAGAGCCAGAGGTTTGATATTTTACATTTATTATAAGCTTATGGTCCTTTACCAAGTTTGTTGAAATGGTGACCCTGGGGTCACATTTGGCCCCGCCCCAAGGGTCACATGTTTAACTTAGGCATGTATAGGGAAAAACTTTAAAAAAATCTTCTCTTAAACTGCAAGAGCCAGAGGTTTAATATTTTGCTGTTGCTATATAAGCTTATGGTCCTTTACCAATTTTGTTCAAATGGTGACCCTGGGGTCACATCTGGCCCCGCCCCGGGGGTCACAGTTCTACTTAAATGCTTGTTTTAAATTTTTTAATATCTTTATTTTTTTTTTTATTATTTTTTTTTTCTATTTTATATTTTTTTATATATTTTTTTTTTATTTTTTTTATTAGCTCTACTGGCCAACGGCCAGCAGAGCTTATAGGATGGTGTGTTGTCTGTCGTCTGTCGTCCGTCTGTCTGTCGTCTGTCGTCCGTTAACTTTTCTTCAAACGACTTCTCCTCAGAAACCGCTTGGCTAATTTTGACCAAACTTCACATGGATGATCCTTAGATGAATGCTTTTTAGATTTGTTAAAATTAGGTCAGCGCTACATCCAGGATGGCTGCCATTACTATATATGGTCGAAACCTTAAAAAATCTTCTCCACAACCGCTGGACAGATTTCAACAGTTTTTCTTTTAAAATGATCGCCAACGCCTAGACTATCAAGTTTGTTCAAATAAAGTCCCCGGGGTCAAAAATGGCCATGCCCCGGGGGTCCAAAGTTTGTATATTGAGGTTTTGCATGTTATATAGGAAAAAACTTTAAAAAATCTTCTTCTCTGAAACCACAAGGCGCAGAGCTCTCATGTATTACATGTAGCATCAGCTTATGGTCCTCTACTAAGTTTGTTCAAATGGTGACCCTGGGGTCAAATTTGTCCTCGCCCCGGGGGTCACAGTTTTACATAGACTTATATAGGATTTTTTTTTAAAATCTTCTTCTCGGAAACTACAACAGCCAGAGGTTTGATATTTTGCGATTACTATAAGCTTATGATGGTCCTTTACCAAGTTTGTTCAAATGGTGACCCTCAGGTCACATTTGGCCCCGCCCCAAGGGTCACATGTTTTAAATAGACATGTATAGGGAAAAACTTAAAAAATCTTCTTCTCTGTCTTCTCTGAAAATGCAAGAGCCAGAGGTTTAATATTTTGCATTTGCTATAAGCTTGTGGTCCTCTACCAAGTTTGTTCAAATGGTGACCCAGGGGTCACATTTGGCCCCACCCCGGAGGTCACAGTTTTACATAGGCTTGTATAGGGAAAAACTGAAAAAAATCTTCTTCTCTGGAACCACATGGCACAGAGCTCTCATGTATTACATGTAGCATCAGCTTATGGTCCTCTACTAAGTTTGTTCAAATGGTGACCCCGGGGTCAAATTTGTCCCCGCCCAAAGGGTCACAGTTTTACATAGACTTATATAGGATTTTTTTTTTAAAATCTTCTTTTCGGAATCTACAAGAGCCAGAGGTTTGATATTTTACATTTATTATAAGCTTATGGTCCTTTACCAAGTTTGTTCAAATGGTGACCCTGGGGTCACATTTGGCCCCGCCCCAAGGGTCACATGTTTTACATAGACATGTATAGGGAAAAACTTAAAAAATCTTCTCCGAAACTGCAAGAGCCAGAGGTTTAATATTTTGCTGTTGCTATAAGCTTATGGTCCTTTACCAATTTTGTTCAAATGGTGACCCTGGGGTCACATCTGGCCCCACCCAGGGGTTCACAGTTTTACATACATGCTTGTATAGGGAAAAAAGTCTTCTTCTCTGGAACTGCAAGAGCCAGAGGTTTAATATTTTGCATTTGCTATAAGCTTATGGTCCTTTACCAAGTTTGTTCAAATGGTGACCCTCGGGTCACATTTGACCCCGCCCAAGGGTCACATGTTTTACATAGAGATGTATAGGGAAAAACTTAAAAAATCTTCTTCTCTGAGACTGCAAGAGTCAGAGGTTTAATATTTTGCATTTGCTATAAGCTTATGGTCTTTCAACCAATTTGTTCAAATGGTGACCAGTTGGTCACATTTGGCCCCACCCTGTGGGTCACAGTTTTACTTAGGCTTGTATAGGGAAAAACTGAAAAAAATCTTCTTCTCTGGAACCACATGGCACAGAGCTCTCATGTATTACATGTAGCATCAGCTTATGGTCCTCTACCAAGTTTGTTCAAAATGGTGACCCTGGTGTCAAATTTGGACGCGCCCGGGGGTAAGGTTTTTTTAAAAAAAAAAAAGTTTTTAATTTGATTTTTTTTTTATTTTTTTTTTCAGTTTCAAATTATTTTTTTCTTTGATTTTTAATTGCTTCAATTTTTTTTTTTTTTTTTTTTTCTTTGTTTTAAATTTTTTTTTTTTAATTCTTTAATTTTTTTATTTTTTTTATTTTTTTGATTGATTTGATTTTTTATTTTTTATTTTTTTTTTTCATTATCTTTTTAATTACTTGACACTTACTTTAAAATGTCTTGTCGGCGCTACTCATCCTAAATGCCTTGTTGAATTTCGACGAAACTTGGCAGGAAGCATCGGTAAGATGTCTAGTTGTGCATATCACACTTTTGTTCCAGTTCGCTGATTTTGACGGAGTTCTGCCCTTTTGACATTTTTATTTTAAATTTCTTGTCGGCGCTACTCCTCTTAAACGGCTTGTTGAATTTTCACGAAATTTGGCCGGAAGCCTCAGTATGATGTCTAGTTGTACAAAGCGCGGTATATCAATGAAATCTTGGACAATTTCGAAAACCAGCTAGATCTTGTTAGTAATAACAGAGTTATGGCCCTTGATTTGTTGAAAAATGCTATATTGTATTTTCCTTTGTTAAATCTATAGCAGAAGAGAGCTATATCTAGCTATATCTATCTAAATCTATAAGAGCTGTTTTAGCCAGTAGAGCATCCACAGGCCCTCTTGGGCCTCTTGTTTCATAAATAAATGGTTACAACTTTGAAGTATGACAAATTCGTTATTAGGATTCTTGACAGGGAACATGGGCTCACATTCCCTGCCTGGAAATATATATTCCCCCTCGCCTAACGGCTCGGGTGAATATAATTTACAGGCAGGGAATGTGAGCCCATGTCCCCTGTCAAGAATCGTTAGGCGAGGGGGAATATATATTTCCAGGCAGGGAATGTGAGCCCATGTTCCCTGTCAAGAATCCTAATAACTAGTAGTATTGTCATTATGAGATATTGCGACGAAACTTTGCTGTGTAGGTAGCTTATATGGAAATGAAGCTTGGGATTGCATTTGTGGTCACCGGGGTTAAGGTCAAGATCATTGTTACTAAAAATAGGAAAATGGTTTCCACTCATTAACTTTTGTGGTTGCCATGGTAACAAAACTTGTAAAAAATCACTAAAAATTGCTTGTGTTCGCGATAACTCAAGAACAACTGGCAATACAAGCTCGAAACTTGTAAGGAACATTTGTGTCATGGTGTAGTTGTGCACCTTTCCTTTTGGGTAGATTGGCTTAAGAAATGTGGTAGCCATGGTAACAAAACTTGTAAAAATCACTAAAAATTGCTTGTCTTCGCAATAACTCAAGAACAACTGGCACTACAAACTCGAAACTTGGCAGGAAATTTTTGTGTCATGGTGTTGTTAAGCACGGTCCCTTTTTGTTAGATTCGCTTAAGAAATGTGGTAGCCATGGTAACAGAACTTGTAAAAAAATCACTAAAAATTGCTTGTCTTTGCGATAACTCAAGAACAGCTGGCACTACAAACTCGAAACTTGGCAGGAATGTTTGTGTCATGGTGTAGTTCTGCACCTACCCTTATGCATAGATTCGCTTAAGAAATGTGGTTGCCATGGTAACAAAACTTTTAAAAAATCACTAAAAGTTGCTTGTCTTCGCGATTTCTCAAGAACAGCTGGCACTACAAACTCAAAACTTGGCAGGAATGTTTGTGTCATGGTGTAGTTGTGCACCTCCCCTTTTGGGTAGATTCGCCTAAGAAATGTGGTTGCCATGGTAACGAAACTTGTAAAAAAAACCACTAAAAATTGCTTGTCTTTGCGATAACTCAAGAACAGCTGGCGCGACAAACTCGAAACTTGGCAGGAATGTTTGTGTCATGGTGTAGTTCTGCACCTTCCCTTTTGTGTAGAATTGCCTATGAAATGTGGTTGCTATGGTAACAAAACGTGTAAAAGATCACTTGGTCGTTGAAGTGGGGCATATATGTTTTGCAAAAATCACTTATCCCACTTAGTCTGTATCATGTGAAGGTATGCAACATGAATTTGATGAAAAGGTATGTGAATAACAGCAATAAGTTTTTTGTCTCAAACGTATAAAGTCATCACTGGCAGGTCACAACTTTTAAAGGGCCACTGGTGTGTCTTATCACTGACACACAATGTGTTTCAAACTTTATTACCAGCGGGGGCATATGTGTCCCCAGACTCAGTTATATATAACATATGGTAGTTGGCGATGTCAATGCGCATAATGTAAATGATATGCAAGAAAAAGAATCAATCATGGGTATCCAGTTCAGATAGGGAAATTTCGACTCTCGGTGTAACTGTTTTAATCGGAACCTCGGCAGAGCCTTGGTTCTGATAAAAACAATTAACCTCATGTTGGAATTTCCTTACTTCACTGGATACGTATGAAAGATTCTTATGGCGAAGATGTGCACTTGTCTTTTATTTTAAATTTTGAAAGAAAATAAACAAGAGTGACATAACTGATAACTTGGAATTTTTCTCCTATATAATATATAGAGAAACTATTTTGTGGCATGAGCTTTTCCTAAAGAAATATTAAAAGATTGGACAGGGAAAGTAGCATTCAAAGAGGACAGTCAACCACAAAACACAGAAACAAACACACAAACAGACAAACAAGAAGGCAAAAGTAATAATAAATGCAAACGACATCACAAACACAAAAGGGTTGACAATAGGGCTACCGCCTTGGAACGGTCAGTGGCAAAGTAGGCCACTGGGGGTGTAAACTGGTTCTAGGGTGCACCAAACCTCACACTTACCCTACTGTCATCCCATTAAAATAGGACAGTGTAAATAAATAAATCCCCGCCATGATCTAATCTCTAACCAACAAGGCAGCATCGATAGGCAATAGAAGTGATATGTGCCTAACAAAAGCATTCATATAATAACACACACACATACATCAGTTAATTGTTATGGACTTTTTCCCTTCAACAATAAAAGTTCATTCCCATAATGCATCAACTTCGTGGAGCATCCATCAGTTCAAATGATTTTCTTGTTGATTCCAATTGCTAACATCAGTAGGTTGGATTGTCAATGTCTCTTCGTTAAATCATTATAATCTTCCACATTTTGAGAATTATCAATCATTTATTATTTCTTCTACTTTCAACAGCACCCCTGCAATGTATCTCCTGACCGAACACAGAACCCTGACCCCAATAAATGGACTGACCTTGAGCAATGGACAAACAAACAACCACAGAGCACATCTCATGCCTCCAGAAACACAGATAATGCTTACACAGAGGATCATCAAGTAAGATCAAGCAAACTCTTTGAAAAAGAACAAGATTCTCTGAAATCTAGATATTTATAGAAGATCAAAATCTGTCTTAAATTAAAAATTGAGTTTCAAATGATGTTTACCCAATATAAATTTTAAACTTGGTTTTCCTTTGGAAAAGTCTGATTATTAGATTGGAGAATGTCTTTTGGCATTCAGGCGGCGTCAAAGTCACGGTTTTCGCTTAATAACTTTAGTTAGCAATGTCATTATGAGATATTGCGTCGAAACTTGATGTGTAGGTAGCTTATATGGAAATGAAGCTTGGGATCGCATTTGAGGTCACTGGGGTTAAGGTCAAGATCGTTGTTACTGAAAATAGAAAAATGGTTTCCACTCATTAAACTTTTGTTAGGAATGAGATACTGCGTGTGCATGTATACCCAATATAAATTTTATTAGATAAGCGAATGTCTATTGGTGGGCAGGCGGCATCATACTCATGGTTTTCGCTCAATTACTTTAGTTAGCAATGAGATATTGTGACGAAACTTACTGTTTATGTAGCTTATATGGAACGGAAGATTAGGATTGCATTTGAGTCACTGGGATCAAGGTCATGGTTATTGTTACTAAAAATAGCTGTTATTCACAAACTATTTGACCTACAGTCGTGAAAATTTATACAAATAGTGCACTTGGTTAAACAAAATCCCCTATCAGTTTTTGTTTTGTTAGAAGGTCATACGGTCAAGGCCATATTGACCTGACACCTAGGAAATGTTTTAAAATAAAAACTTTAGCAAACGGGAGTATAATGCCCCATTAGGCAGCGGTTTTGTTTGATGTCCTGAGCCAGTGTTAATGGGAATTTCTTTTGTGCACAATCTTTTAAGTAAAGAAATTCAGATTTTCACCAAATTTGGTGTGTAGCTTTATATGAAAAGGATCTCAGACAAGTTCACCAATGATCATGTTTGAATGCCTTACTGGGTTATTGCCCTTGTTCATCTAAAAATATGAATTTCTGATTGTTTCCATGATAATTTCTATAAGTTGACAATATTGCACGATTTATGTTTTTAAACAGAATGTAGAATAATGAAGAAAATTTGAAATCACAAAAACTGTATTACCTTTTACTGAAATATATGCAAGCAGTTTTAATGTCAAAATGATACTGCATTAAAGGGACAATGTCCGTAACTTTTAGCTTATAATACACAATAATTACGTTGACAAACATAACACACCAACCAACCATTATTGAATAATTACTAAATAAAACCAGGATTGTTTGACTGAATTCAATAGCGGTACGAAAAAAGAAGTACCACATCGTGGGGTTGAACTCATAATCCAGACTTAAATTACACTCGCGAGTAATAATAATTTAATATCATAACAGTCGACATCGCTCCCAACTGAGCTAAGCTGGCTAGATGTATTATATAAGACATACTATATAGAAAACCTAATGCGCTAATGGATGTCACATGTTCAACAGAATTTGGGTCCCACACTAAATAAAACTTCTGTTTTTTTTCAAATTCACGAATGTTTTACTACAAATCTGGGTCTATGCTCATGTTTTCATGTATACATTCAATTGAATAAAAAAGGTCACCATGACTATGCAAAAAAACATTTTCATTAGTCTTATTTTGTTGGAAAAACTTAGTTTCACAAAATTGAGTCATCAGTCAGTTATTTCTTTGACACAAACATTGTCTGTCTGTCTATCTGTCTGTCTGAAACCATTTATGATAATGTAATCAAAGTTCATGGTAGATTAAAGAAAATGTAGAATAACGAAGAAAAACCGAAATCACCCAATTTGTATTACCTTTTATTCAAATATATGCAGGGGCATCCGTGGCCGAGTGGTTAGTCTCTGACTTGAAATCACTTGCCCCTCACCGCTGTGGGTTCCATCCCTCATGGGCCTAGGAATCTTTATGTGAGGAAACTATCCATCTGGCTTGCAGAACATCTGTGGTTCTACCCAGATGCCAGCCCGTGAATGTAAATTGCCCGGAGGAGCACCTGGGGTCTTCCTCCACTACTTCCTCCACTATTGGAAGCTGGAAAAGTCGTGATATGACCTTAGCTGTTGGTGCGACTATAAAATCCAATTTAATTCAATTAAATATATGCAGTAAGTTTAATGTCAAAACAATGCCGCATAAATAAATAAAGGTGTATTTTTAATTTATGAGATTTTTTCCTTTAACATTACAGAAGATACCTCGGAGTAAAGCGAGTAGCCCAAGGAGTGCTGGGCTGCAACAAGGCCTTGATAATATGGAGCCCCAGGTCCAAGCTACCCAGCAGAAGCAGAATGAGGTGATAATATTAACATGATTGATTTTATTTCTGCGTCTATTTTCATACAGAAGAAGGTCATCATGACTGACCTTGACCTTACACTTTATTGATTCTGGCTAAGGTTTAGCATTAGCACTGTTACGTCAGTCAGCCCTGCCCTGCCCTGCCATCCCCTACCCTGCCCTGCCCTGCCCAGCCACGCCCTGCCCTGCCCTGCCCTGCCCTGCCCTGGTCTGGTCTGTCTGTCTGTCTGCATGCAATTTGTTTTCAGTTTGGATTCAGTTCCATACATTTTGAAACCATTTATTATAATGTACCGTAATTAAAGTTCATGGGTAGAATGTAAGGATGTTCTCTTTTTGAGGGTCAGTAGGTCAAAGGTTAAGGTAGCCATGATCCGATAATAATAAACCTTATACCCTCAGAAAGCAGCATTCATCAAATTGCACAGATCGACTGGCTACAGTTAAAGAATGACACCTAATTATTTGGGATCGAAAAGACATCACAGGCCGACTAGCTGCAGTGAAAGGTTGCCCCTGCTTAATTTGTTGAATGTCAAGGTCACCATGAACCATTCATGAAAACATTATCAGCATAACGTCTGTTGCCACACTCATTAAACTTTATTATTACGTGACCTCCTATATAAATTGCCTGTCGATAGTTTTGACTATTGCCCACCTTGCCAGTCAATAGTACCGCGTACGGATACTTGATGACGTCAATATTGCAAAGTGTCTGTTCAAGCGTTTGATCTGTCAGCAAATGACAACAAGCAAAATAAGATGGAATCAAGATTTGCGGACATTTCTGAGGAAGAGATATTTTGGATAATAGGGACAGCGTCAACACAAAACATGTTGTTAAATATGTACACTGTACACCAATATTGTTTGGCAGTTGACTTGAATTTTGACGGATTAATTTGAGGAGCTGATCGTGGAGATCTGAACACCTTTTTGACAAAATTTTACAACATTTATAATTATAGGAGTTTATGTAATAAAACAGTTATTGAATTGCTTACCAGTCAATAGTAAAACTATTTGCCCTCGGCCTTGGGCAATAGTTCACATGATCCTTCCATGCGCCTTGGGCAAATAGTTTTATTATTGACCGGCAAGCCATTCAATAACTATACTAATAAAATGTATATAATGTATAATAATAAAAATATAATATTTGGATGTGTTTGGGGAATTTGTCGTGATTTGGTAAATTTAATCCAATCAGAATATGCATTAAAATCTGACTGTATGCCCTATACTTTTTTCAACCAATAAGAACCCACAAATAAATAACTTTATTAAATACCTATCAATAATATATACATAGTACCTTCATTTTCTTACAATGGAATACAACAACCTGTATCACACTACAGGTTATCACTATGCTACTAAAAATAAAATTAGTATCAATATCTTACTAAAAATAGAACAGCTGTTATTCCAATGATTCAAGCAAGTTTTACGCCACTATGCGCGAGAAAGTTAAGATGACATTACGTCATACAAACAAAACAAGTAGATCAGACCAATGAACACCAACACCTAAAAACTACATACATTTTTCCGCTGCACTTTATCCAGAAATAATATGCTTTATTGAATGTGTATGCAATAGCAATGCAAATATGTCTATGTTAATGATGTGTAAGAGGTATATAATAAAAGGATCATTACTAGAGTGTTCTGGAAGTTTGTATCACCTCTCGTAGGTAAATACCAGATAAGGATCACACTCGAGGCTCAGCCTCTCGTGTGATCCTTGATCTGGCATTTACCTACTCGAGGTGATACAAACTTCCAGAACCCGTTACTCTAGTAATAGTCCTATTGTATCCACCTGCTATAGAAAATAGCCAACATATTCTAATTGGTAGGGATTTCTTTACATGTTTCTCTTTAAAGCAGATAGGGGCTGTGGTGGCCCAGTGGATAGCATGTTTGACTTTGAATCCGGAGATCACAGGTTCAAGCTTCAAAATCATCTGACATATGTTCCAAATTATTAAACTTTCTATTCTCAATTTCAGAACCCTTTTTTAACAACAGTTTAAGCAATTGTTTAGTGATCTTACTATTGTTCATACTATTGTTTATCATTTTTCACAGTTTACAGATGTTTATCCATGTCTTAGTAATGAAGTGAAAACATTGAAGACAGAAAGGGACAGACTGTACAAGAAAAACATAGAACTGGAGGTTGTTACATACTGTATACAATCAAACAGCTCTACTGGCTGAAGTTTACGGGATGGCGAGTTGTCCGGTCGTCCAATAACTTTTGCCTTTTGAACACGATACCAAACTTTACCAGGGTCTTTATATCGATGAAAGCTCGGACAAGTTCTAAAAACTAATAAGATTGGATTAGTGTCACCGGAGTTATGGCCCTTGACTTTTTGAAAAATGCCATATTCTGCTATGTGAACATGCTAGAACCTTCATTTATTATTTGATCTTAACTAAACTTGCACAGATTGTTAATGCCAATGAATGCTAGGAAAAATTCAAAAACCAGCCAGTAGTTATGGCCCTTGTTTTGCTCGAAAATGCCATTTTCTGCCTTGTGTGAACAGTCTCTAGCAACTTCATTTATGATTTGATCTTTACCAAACTTTGTCAGTGTCTTTATATCAATAAAAGCTCGGACAAGCCCGAAAACCAGCCAGTTTAGATTAGTAACACCAGAGTTATGGCCATTGTTTTGCTGAAAAAAACAACATATTTTGCCTTGTGAGAACTCTAGCACCTTCATTTATTATTTGATCTTTACCAAATTTTGCCAGATTGTTAGTATGATTGAAAGGTCAGACAAGTTGGAAAACCAGCCGGATTGGACCGGTAACACCAGACTTACGGACCTTGATTTTCTTAAATATGCAATATGCTATATTGGGAATCTGGGGTCGTGGGTTCAAATCCCACTGGGGGCTAACTTTTTTATTTGTTTATTTCCAAAAATAAAATATAACTCAAGTGGGTGAGGCGATGTCTCAGATTTGTCTTAGCCCACTGGGGCCCTTGGGAGGGTAATCGGTTCAAAAATCACAAAAGAATGCATATCTTGTCCAAATGTGAATGGATTTGATTCTTATTTTGTATGGTCATTTATGGACTCGAGGCATATACAAAATGTGTTTTGTGCTCCTGCATAAGTGGTACAATTTGGGGAGATTGCAGTATTACATAGTTTTGGCCTTGTGATGCTAACTCCTTCTATACCCTTTCAGATCTCAAGTTCATGTGTGGTTTATTTCTTAGTTAGGATGTGTAGATTCGCAATACAGTCTCGAATTTCGGCTCTGCAGGATAATCGGGTCAAAAATCACAAAAAACGCTAATCTTGTCCAATAATGTGAATGGTTACGATTCTAGTTTGGTATGATCATTTAGGGACTCGAAGCACAACATATATAAACAAGTTTTGACCTCCTACACAAAGGGGCCCCTCTACAGGGGTACAACTTTGGGAACTTAATAAGCAGTAATTTACTATTACGAGTTTCGGACTTGTGACATTAACTCCTATACCCTTTGAGACTTCAAGTTCATGTGTGGTGTATTTCTTTGTAGATGTACAATTAGTATTCTTATTTTGGCTCCATCCGCTGGGGCTCCATAGAGGGAAATCAGGTAAAAAAACACGAACAATTGCATATCTTGTCCAAATGTGAATGTATAGGATGCTTATTTGGTATAGTCATTTAGGGACTCGAGGCACAACATTTATAAAACAGCTTTTGTCCTCCTGTTTAAAGGGGCTCTACAGGGGTACAACTTGGGGAGCTTACAATAATTTACTATATTACAGAGTTTCTGCCTTATGACACTAACTACTTCTATTCCCTTTGAGATTTCATGTTCATGTATGGTGGTTTTTCTTAGTTAGGATGTGTAGATGCACAATAATGTCTCGGATTTTGGCTTCACCCACTGTGGTCCCTTAGTGGGTAATCGGGTCAAAAATCGTAAAAAATGTATATCTACGATTTAAATTTGGAATTACCATTTTGTGGACTCTAGACACAACACATATAAATTGGGTTTTGGAATCCTTTGTCACCTTAGTCTTTTGGAAATTACAGCAGAGGCTTGCCATGGCTGACACTGGTACTGATGTTCACCGTCTGCATCAACAGTTGCTTGACATGCAGGAAAGGCATGACAGGGAACGCCTACAAGACCGAGCTGCTACCCTGGAGGAATATAAGAAACAGATTGACTTACTGAAGAATCAGGTTTGTCTTTATGAACAGAAGTGCTTGTCCTTACTTAGGAAAACAGAATACAAAAAATGAAAAATGAACGTAATTGATATATTTTTCAGATCGAAGGGTGAGCTATTGGGATCACTTTTTGTCCTGCGTCTGTCTTGTGTTAACTTTTACTTTAAACCACTTCTCAGAAACCACTCAGGTCAGTTTTGAACAACATTTACATGGATAATCAGTAGGTTAATGGGTTTCATGTTTGTTAAAATAAGGTCAATGAACATCCAAGGCTTCACATGGATGATCCGTAGTTCAGTGTTTTTCAAGTTTGTTAAATTAGGTCAAAGCGACATCTTAAATGACTGCTGTTTATATACTATGAAAGGTCGAAACCTTAACAAAACTTTTCAGATCTTAACAGTTTTTAGCTCTACTGGCCGAAGACCAGCAGAGTTTATGGATGACGAGTTGTCCGTCGTCCGTTAACTTTTGCCTTGTGAACACTAGGGCCTTCATTATTAATTGGTTCTTTACAAAACTTTGCCAGTATCTTTATATCAATGAAAGCTCGGACAAGTTCGAAAACCAGCCAGATTGGATTAATTTCACCGGAGTTATGGTCCTTGATTTGCTGAAAAATGCCATATTAAGCCTTGTGAACACTCTAGCACCTTTATTTATTATTTGATCTTTACCAAACTTGCAAAGATTGTTAATATCAATGAAAGCTCGGACAAGTTCGAAAACCAGCCAAATCGGATCAGTAACACCGGAGTTATGGCCTTTGTTTTTTCTGAAAAATGCTATTTTCTGCCTTGTGAATGCTTTAGCACCTTCATTTATTATTTGGTCTTTACCAAACTTGCAAAGATTGTTAATATTAATGAAAGCTTGGACAAATTTCAGAACCAGCTCAGTTGGTTTAGTATCACCAGAGTTATGACCCTTTTTTTTCTGAAAAATGCCTTTTTCTGCTTTGTGAACACTCTAGCACCTTCATTTATTATTTGATCTTTATCAAACTTGCACAGATTGGTAATATCAATGAAAGCTCGGACAGGTTTGAAAACCAGCCCAATCGGATCATTTACACCAGAGTTATGGCCCTTGTTGTTTTCTGAAAAATTCCATTTTCTGCCTTGTGAACACTATAGCACCTTCGTTTATTATTTGATCTTTACCAAACTTACACTGATTGTTATTATCAATTTAAACTCAGACATGTTCGTAAACTAGCCGAATTGAATGAGTAACAGCAGAGTTATGGCCCTTGATTTGCTGAAAAATGCCATATTCTGCCTTGCGAACACTCAGGATCCTTCAATAAAGGGTCCCGAAGATTGTTCTCTTATCGCTATAATTCTCAAATATGCTGTCGTGGCTAATACGCCGCCATTTACTATTTACCTGTATTCGCTTGATCGGAGTTTATCGAGAGGTCTTATCAGTTGGGTACTTTAAGAAGCAAAAACACGCAGATTCTGTTATTAATTACGGTCCAACGGTGTTTGTGATTATAATTATGGGTCCATCAATATTAATTATTCGTGTTTTAACACCCTTGTTTTTTTTATCGATCAAACAAATTTATATGATTATCGGCACTAAATATTCATTATTGGCATTTGAACTCATATCGCGTGTTTGTTTCGCTAAATATATAATTAATTAACTGCGTCGGAAGACCCTTTCATGTTAAACTTTTAAAGTAATCTTACGTAGTTTACAGAAATTTATTACTTCATAACAAATATGTGTTGTTTTTAACACCAAAGTTATGGTAGATGAGGGGTAGTCATTTAACATAATTTTTTTCTCAATTCTTTTATTCTGCATACTGTAAGAAAGACTTTATAATACGGTACCCTGTACCCTGTGACAAATTGGCTGTCCTAAGTAGGATGTGTGTTTAGATCAAAGAGGCCATAAATCACAGACACTGGTTACCCGTGGTGTGTTGACATCAGATAATTGCGAAATATTTTAATTTTTTATTTTATTTATGTTATGCATTTGTGAAACTAAACACATTAGAAATTAGAATTACATGGAATCATAGACAACAATACCGTGGTATTGATGTCTATGAATTGATGGAACGAAAATGAGCCACTATTAGATAAGTAGGCCATATATAAGTAGGCCATATATATGACAGGGCTAATGGTTTGTTTTGAAATTTTAATTTGAAATTATGTATTTGATGTCACATTTGATGTCACATTATAAAAACACTGTCCTGCAGAAAAACACTGCTTTAAAACAATTTACTAAACACAGGAATTATGATCTTTGGGTAAGGTCAGGAATATCGAAAAGATCACAAGGTAACGAGGAAATTCAATAATCTGACAGTTCATATTAGCACAAATAGAGACAGCTTCCCCACATCTTAAATGTGTCCATAATTAAACACTGTTCAGGGTCATTTATTGATAGATCCTGCACTGTACACTCACTAAACAGTATTATTCTCGAGACCCCTTTGAAATCCTATGAAAAACGACAGAGAGATTTGATAATAGCAAAAGGGTCATGGCCTGAATAGGCGGAAAAAAAAGAAAATCATTAATAACTTCTGCTCGTCTAAACATTTTAATACGAAATTTTCAGATTATCTTATTTGGGGCATTTCTGTTAGTTGGATCTACATTTTGAGTAATTCTTAATTTATTTTTTATATCATTTTTTTTACATCGGTTGTTATCGAAATAAAAAAGACTTATTTTAATTTTAAAATTACCCATTATTGCACTTGGTTAATCAACACAAAATTATACACAATGCACAAGTCAAAACTTTTTCGATACTCAAACTCGAGTTCTTTAAGCATACGTTCACACATATTCACGGTTAGACAGAAGGAAATGCATACGTACATTTTAACCCTCAGATGCAAAAATGGTTGTCCTCCGTGAAACAAGTGGAACTTCCAATAAAAAAAGAGCTAGAATGGAGACATATTCGAAGTTAAAAGTATGCATCCATATTTGTATTTGTTCGTCATTAATGTTTTACGTTTTAACATCATATAAAGTCGGTTAGTGAGATTAAAGTTGGTCACTGTACAAATCTAACGCTATTTTTCATGAGCGTGCATGTGTTTCAGAACAGAAATAATGGCGGAATCAATCGTGATTTTGATCCTTCGATTTTGGTTATCTTGCTGCACTATATTAAAACAAAATTATTGAAGAAATAAAGAATAATACTTTATTTTGTCAAATTCACATATTCACTAATAATTACACTTGCTAATTTATCCGATCTTGGTTGATTTTTACGTAATCCTTTGTAACATCGCTTTTCTAATGGCAGACAAAATGGTATTCTCTCGAACTCTCGCAGGTGCCTGGAACGACAGCATATTTGAGTTATCGCTGGAGTGTTAAGACCCTTTATTGAAGGATCTTGGAACACTCTAGCACCTTAATTTCATTTTCCATCCGGTCTTTACCAAACTTTAAGAGAGTGTTAATATCAATGAAAGCTCGGACAAGTTCGAAAACCAGCTATATCGGACCAGGAACACCAGAGTTATGTGCCCTTGAATTATTGAAATATGCCATTTTCAGCCTTGTGAACACTCTAGCACCTTCATTTTGTATTCGATCTTTCCCAAACTTGGCCAGATTGTTGATATCAATGAACGCTCTAACAAGTTTGAGAACCAGGCAGATCGAAGAAGTAACACCGGAGTTATTGCCCTTTTTCAATATTTGGTAATGCACACTCCAAACTCAAAGGGTCGGGGTTCAAATCTCACTGGAGGCATTTTTTTTGCACAATTATACAATAACACACATATTTACAAAGAGCAGTTACATTTTCTAAATACATGTTTACATTATATAAATCAACAGAACACATATTTTATTGTACACTTGTGTCTCTCGAAAAATAAGATTATATTAGATGTGATAGGAGATAGGCTGTGAGAACGGTAATGAAAGGACAGAATAGATAAAAAGAATAGCAGAGATGAATAGAAGTGTACCACCACACTGTACAAGCTGTTTTAAACGTGGTCAGTTCTGAGCTGCAAAATGTTCCCATTTATCGTTGTTTCCCTAGATGTCGCTATAATTCTTTCTATGTTTTCAATTTTGTTTAAATATAGTATAAAGGTTTAAATATAGTATAAAGGAAACCTTGGTTTATGGGTTCAATTTTTTTAAATATTTTTTTTGATTTTAATTTTTTTTTATTATAAATTTCTTTGTTTTTTGAGGGCTTATGCGATCACTTTTCGTCCGTCTGTCCGTCTGTCTGTCTGTTAGCAATTTTATAAAATCGACATCTCCTCTGAAACCGCTTGAAGGATTTTGATGAAACTTCATCACAATATTACTCTCAGATTTGTGTTTTTCGCGGCCGCCAGTCATCCAAGATGGCCGCCATGGCTAAAACTAGGTCAAATTTAAGGAAATTTCAAACGACATCTCCTCCGAAACCACTTATTCCATACTACTGAAATATCATATACCTGTTTCTTGGGTTGGCCTCTATCAAGTTTGTGTTTTACGTTATCGTCGATTAATCAAAATGGCTGCCACGGCGACTCAAAGTTTACAAAGAGTTATATAGGAAAAGGTTAAAAATGACATCTTCTCTGAAATCGCTTGAAGGATTTTGATGAAACTTAATCACAATGATATTTGGGATAGTCCCTCTCAGATTTTAGTTTTTCGCGGCTGCCAGTCATTCAAGATGGCCGCCATGGCTAAAACTAGGTCAAATTTAAGAAAATTTCAAACGACATCTCCTCCGAAACCACTTATTTCATTCTACTGATATATCATTTACATGTTCCTTAGGTTGGCCTCTATCAATTTATGTTTTTCGTTATCGTCGAATAATCAAAATGGCCGCCACGGCGACTCAAAGTTTACATAGAGTTATATAGGAAAAGGTTAAAAATGACATCTTCTCTGAAACCTCTTGAAGGATTTTTATGTAACTTAATCACAATGATATTTGGGATAGTCCCTCTCAGATTTATGTTTTTCACGGCCGCCAGTCAATCAAGATGGCCGCCATGGCTAAAACTAGGCCAAATTTAAGGAAATTTCAAACGACATCTCCTACGAAACCACTTATTCCATTCTTGTGAAATATCATATACATGTTCCTTGGGTTAGCTTCTATCAAGTTTGTGTTTTTCGTTATCGTCAAATAATCAAAATGGCCGCCACGGCGACCCAAAGTTTACATAAGAGTTATATAGGAAAAGGTTAAAAATTACATCGTCTCTGAAACCGCCTGAAAGATTTTGATGAAACTTAAGCACAATGATATTTGGGATAGCCCCTCTCAGATTTGTGTTTTTTGCGGCCGTCAGTCATCCAAGATGGCTGCCATAGCTAAAACTAGGTCAAATTTAAGTAAATTTCAAACGACATCTCCTCCGAAACCACTTATTTCATTCTACTGATATATCATTTACATGTTCCTTAGGTTGGCCTCTATCAATTTATGTTTTTCGTTATCGTCGAATAATCAAAATGGCCGCCACGGCGACTCAAAGTTTACATAGAGTTATATAGGAAAAGGTTAAAAATGACATCTTCTCTGAAACCTCTTGAAGGATTTTAATGTAACTTAATCACAATGATATTTGGGATAGTCCCTCTCAGATTTATGTTTTTCACGGCCGCCAGTCAATCAAGATGGCCGCCATGGCTAAAACTAGGCCAAATTTAAGGAAATTTCAAACGACATCTCCTACGAAACCACTTATTCCATTCTTGTGAAATATCATATACATGTTCCTTGGGTTAGCTTCTATCAAGTTTGTGTTTTTCGTTATCGTCAAATAATCAAAATGGCCGCCACGGCGACCCAAAGTTTACATAAGAGTTATATAGGAAAAGGTTAAAAATTACATCGTCTCTGAAACCGCCTGAAAGATTTTGATGAAACTTAAGCACAATGATATTTGGGATAGCCCCTCTCAGATTTGTGTTTTTTGCGGCCGTCAGTCATCCAAGATGGCTGCCATAGCTAAAACTAGGTCAAATTTAAGTAAATTTCAAACGACATCTCCTCCGAAACCACGTATTCCATTCTTGTGAAATATCATATACATGTTCCTTGGGTTTGCCTCTATCAAGTTTGTGTTTTTCGTTATCGTCAAATAATCAAAATGGCCGCCACGGCGACCTAAAGTTTACATAGAGTTATATAGGAAAAGGTTAAAACTTATATCTTCTCTGAAACAACCTGAAAGATTTTGATGAAACTTAAGCACAATGATATTTGGGATAGTCCCTCTAAGATTTATGTTTTTCTCGGCCGCCAGTCATCCAAGATGGCCGCCATGGCAAAAACTAGGTCAAATTTAAGTTAATTTTAAACGACATCTCCTCCGAAACCACTGATTCCATTCTACTGAAATATCATATACATGTTCTTTGGGTTGGCCCCTTTTAAGTTTTTTTTTATGTAAAAGTCGAATAATCAAAATGGCCGCCACGGCGACCCAAAATTTACATAGAGTTATATAGGAAAAGGTTAAAAATTACATCTTCTCTAAAACCGCTTGAAGGATTTTGATGAAACTTAAGCACAATGATATTTAGGATAGTCCCTCTCAGATTTATGTTTTTCAAGGCCGCCAGTCATCCAAGATGGCCGCCATGGCTAAAACTAGGTAAAATTTAAAGAAATTTCAAACGACATCTCCTAAACCACTTATTCCATTCTTGTGAAATATCATATACATGTTCCTTGGGTTAGCCTCTATCAAGTTTGCGTTTTTCATTATCGTCAAATAATCCGAATAATCAAAATGGCCGCCACGATAACCCAAAGTTTACATAGAGTTAGGTATAGGAAACATGTTTCTTGGGTTGGCCTCTATCATGTTTATGTTTTTGAATCACATCATACAAGTAGAGCGTCTACAGGCCCTCTTGGGCCTCTTGTTTTATTTCGTTGTTTTTTTTCCCCCCTTTTACATAGAGTCATAGGGAAGAAAATCTTCTTCTCTGAAACTACAAGAGATAAATGTTTAATATTTTTATTTATTATCAGCTTTTGGATCCTCTACCAAGTTTGTTCAAATGGTGAACCTGGGGTGAAATTTGGGCCCCGCCCCGGGGGTAGCAAGTACAGCAATACAGGCCCTCTTGAACCTCTTGTTCTTTATTAATGCTCGCCTTCCCCTAAACTATCATGTTTGTTCAAATGAAGACCCCAAAATAAAAAATGGCAGTTTGCCGGGCGCTCTGAGTTTTGAATATAAAGATTTTTCTTGTTTAACAGAGACTGATTGATATAAAGAGAAACTTCTTCTCTGAAACCACAAGGTATACAGCTCTCACATATTACATGTAGCTTATGTAGCGTAAGCTACAATTCTACCAGTTGTGTTCCAAATGGGAAATTATTTTAAAAAATCTTCATCTCCAAAGAGCTAGGAGTCTGTGTAGCATAAGCTTATGGTCCTCTTCCAAGTTGTTATACGCCTGTAGGGACGAATTATGTTGTGGCATTGTTCGTCCGTCTTTCTGTCCATTAACTTTTTACCAGACAACTGATTTTGACTAATAACTTCCTTAGTATAAGGTCTACAACAGTGAAACTTTGTATACATTCTCAACATGGACCATGGAATTCATCTATTAAAGGCCCATAACCTCTGGTTCATATATTTTGAATTATTCCCCTTTGAAAAAAGGTTTAACTTGGAACCTAACCTTGCCATTTACAAATGATTGTGGCTAATAAATTTCAAACTATTAGGTCAACAACAATAACACTGCACACATCCAATGAATACATCTTATAAAGGCCCATAACTCTGTGATTCATATTTTTTTAATTATTTTCATTTGAAAAGGTTTAACCTGGAACTTAACCTTGCAATGACGGGCGTATGTGCATTGCTGTTGTTTAAAATGGTGACCCTTGGGTCAAATTTGGCACCACCCCAGGGGTCACATGTTTTATGTGTCATCACAAGTACCATTTTGTAACAATGCTCTTTGTCACCTTTATATATAAGTTAATAATAAACTTCATCCATCCTTTTTATTTACTTGTAGGAAATAGAGTGAAACAGGCTATTTTGGGCCCTTTGTTTTTAGCTCTACTGGCCAAGGGCCAGCAGAGCTTATGGGATGGTGTGTTGTCCGTCGTCCGTCGTCCGTCGTCCGTCGTCCGTCCGTTAACTTTTGCTTGTGTTCACTCTAGAGGCCACATTTCTGATGCAATCATCATGAAACTTTGTCAGAATGTTTGTCTCAATGAAATCTCGGTCAAGTTCGAAAATGGGTCATGTGGGGTCAAAAACTAGGTCACTAGGTCAAATATTGGAAAAACCTTGTGTACACTCTAAAGGCCATATTTTTGACCCGAGCTTGATGCAACTTTGTCAGAATGTTTGTCTTAATTATATCTTGGTCAAGTTTGAAAATGGGTCACATTGGGTTAAAAACTAGGTCACTAGGTCAAATACTTGAAAAACCTTGTGTACACTCTAGAAGCCGTATTTCTGATCCAATCTTGATGAAACTTTGTCAAAATGTTTGTCTTAATTATATCTTGGTCAAGTTCAAAAATGGGTCACATTGTTTTAAAAAACAAGGTCACTAGGTCAAACTTTGGAAAAACCGTGTGTACACTCTAGAGGCCATATTTTTGACCTGATCTTGATGAAACTTTGTCAGAATGTTTGTCTTAATGAAATCTCGGTCAAGTTCAAAAATGGGTCATGTGGGGTCAAAAACTAGGTCACTAGGTCAAATACTTGAAAAAACTTGCGTACACTCTAGAGGTCATATTTGTTACCCAATCTTGATGAAACTTTGTCAAATTGTTTATCTTAATTATATCTTGATCAAGTTCGAAAATGGGTCACATGAAGTTAAAAACTAGGTCACTAGGTCAAATATTGGAAAAACCTTGTGCAGACTCTAGAGGCCATATTTTTGACCCGAGCTTGATGCAACTTTGTCGGAATGTTTATCTTAATTGTTTGTCTCAATGAAATCTCGGTCAAGTTCGAAAATGGGTCATGTGGGGTCAAAAACTAGGTCACTAGGTCAAATATTGGAAAAACCTTGTGTACACTCTAAGAGGCCATATTTTTGACCCGAGCTTGATGCAACTTTGTCAGAATGTTTGTCTTAATTATATCTTGGTCAAGTTTGAAAATGGGTCACATGGGGTTAAAAACTAGGTCACTAGGTCAAATACTTGAAAAACCTTGTGTACACTCTAGAAGCCGTATTTCTGACCCAATCTTGATGAAACTTTGTCAAAATGTTTGTCTTAATTATATCTTGGTCAAGTTCAAAAATGGGTCACACGGTGTTAAAAACTAGGTCACTAGGTCAAATATTGGAAAAACCGTGTGTACACTCTTTGTCAAAATGTTTGTCTTAATTATATCTTGGTCAAGTTCAAAAATGGGTCACATGGTGTTAAAAACTAGGTCACTAGGTCAAACTTTGGAAAAACCGTGTGTACACTCTAGAGGCCATATTTTTTACCCGATCTTGATGCAACTTTGTCAGAATGTTTGTCTTAATTATATCTTGGTCAAGTTTGAAAATGGGTCACATGGGGTTAAAAACTAGGTCACTAGGTCAAATACTTGAAAAACCTTGTGTACACTCTAGAAGCCGTATGTCTGACCCAATCTTGATGAAACTTTGTCAAAATGTTTGTCTTAATTATATCTTGGTCAAGTTCAAAAATGGGTCACATGGTGTTAAAAACTAGGTCACTAGGTCAAACTTTGGAAAAACCGTGTGTACACTCTAGAGGCCATATTTCTGACTCGATCTTGATGAAACTTTGTCAGAATGTTTGTCTCAATGAAATCTCGATCAAGTTCAAAAATGGGTCATGTGGGGTCAAAAACTAGGTCACTAGGTCAAATACTTGAAACAAATTGTGTACACTCTAGAGGTCATATTTGTTACCCAATCTTGATGAAATTTTTGTCAAATTGTTTATCTTAATTATATCTTGATCAAGTTCGGAAATGGGTCACATGAAGTTAAAA
Organism: Cyrtodaria siliqua; assembly: GCA_037043455.1. Classification (NCBI taxonomy): domain Eukaryota; kingdom Metazoa; phylum Mollusca; class Bivalvia; order Adapedonta; family Hiatellidae; genus Cyrtodaria; species Cyrtodaria siliqua. Next base: position 24,214 of record JAWPHD010006691.1, on the reverse strand, counting down.
ACTAGGTCACTAGGTCAAATATTGGAAAAAACTTGTGTACACTCTAGAGGCCATATTTTTGACCCGAGCTTGATGCAACTTTGTCAGAATGTTTGTCTTAATTATATCTTGGTCAAGTTTGAAAATGGGTCACATGGGGTTAAAAACTAGGTCACTAGGTCAAATATTGGAAAAACCTTGTGTACACTCTTTGTCAAAATGTTTGTCTTAATTATATCTTGGTCAAGTTCAAAAATGGGTCACATGGTGTTAAAAACTAGGTCACTAGGTCAAACTTTGGAAAAAACGTGTGTACACTCTAGAGGCCATATTTTTGACCCGAGCTTGATGCAACTTTGTCAGAATGTTTGTCTTAATTATATCTTGGTCAAGTTTGAAAATGGGTCACATGGGGTTAAAAACTAGGTCACTAGGTCAAATATTGGAAAAACCTTGTGTACACTCTTTGTCAAAATGTTTGTCTTAATTATATCTTGGTCAAGTTCAAAAATGGGTCACATGGTGTTAAAAACTAGGTCACTAGGTCAAACTTTGGAAAAAACATGTGTACACTCTAGAGGCCATATTTTTGACCCGATCTTGATGCAATTTTGTCAGAATATTTGTCTCAATTATAGCTTGCTAAAGTTCGAAAATGGGTCACACAGGGTCAAAAACTAGGTCACTAGTACACTCTAGAGGCCATATTTCTGACCCGATCTTGATGAAACTTTGTCGAAATGTTGTCTTAATTATATTTTGGTCAAGTTCGAAAATGGGTCCCATGGGGTCAAAAACTAGGTCACTAGGTCAAATACTTGAAAAACCTTGTGTACACTCTAGACACCATGTAGTACGACTCGATTCATCAATGGTATAACAGCCAGTAGAGCGTTCACAGGCCCTCTTGGGCCTCTTGTTATGTTTCTAAAATCCCAATTTGTTTGAGAATTATTAGTTAATGTATATTTTCTGTTTATTTTAACAGCTCCAAAGAGAGCAAAACCTTCGGACATCAGCACCTGAGATGATTATTCCAGATCAGCAGTTTCTAGGCGAACAGTTGCAGTACCCAGGTAGGTCTTGCTTTTTTCAGCCGGATTGCGTAGCAAACCAGGCTTATAGTTCGGCGATTTCCGTCTGTCCATCTACGTGTTTTGATGTTTTGTTTAAAGTTTTTGTTTTTCCTCTTTCTCAAAAACAGAATGTGGCACACATGTTCATTATCATTACACAATGCTATATGACAAGAACAATAACAGTTACTATAATGTATTTTACCTGAATTATTCCCCCTTTTTTAATAGATTTTTCAGTTAAAATGATGAATTGTAAGGATTGGCGATCATTAATAAAGAAAAACTGTCGAAATCTCCATTTACAGGAAGTTATTTTTAGCTCTACTGGCCAAGGGCCAGCAGAGCTTATGGGATGGTGTGTTGTCCGTCTTCCGTCGTCCGTCCGTCCGTCGTCCGTTAACTTTTCTTCAAACGACTTCTTCTCAGAAACCGCTTGGCTAATTTTGACCAAACTTCACATGGATGATCCTTTGATGAATGCTTTTTAGATTTGTTAAAATTAGGTCAGCGCTACATCCAAGATGGCTGCCATTACCATATATGGTCGAAACCTTAAAAAATCTTCTTCTCCAGAACCGCTGGACAGATTTCAACAGTTTTTATTTTAAAATGATTGCCAACGCCTAGACTATCAAGTTTGTTCAAATAAAGTCCCCGGGGTTAAAAATGGCCGTGCCCCGGGGTCCAAAGTTTGTATATTGAGGTTTTGCATGTTTTTCATATAGATATATAGGAAAAAACTTTAAAAAATCTTCTTCTCTGAAAACACAAGGCACAGAGCTCTCATGTATTACATGTAGCATCAGCTTTTGGTCCTCTACTAAGATTGTTTAAATGGTGACCCTGGGGTCAAATTTGTCCCCGCCCCGGTGGTCACAATTTTACATAGACATGTATAGGGAAAAAATTAAAAAATCTTCTTCTCTGAAACTGCAAGAGCCAGAGGTTTAATATTTTGTATTTGCTATAAGCTTGTGGTCCTCTACCAAGTTTGTTCAAATGGCGACCCAGGGGTCACATTTGGCCCCACCCCAGGGGTCACAGTTTTACATAGGCTTGTATAGGGAAAAACTGAAAAAAATCTTCTTCTCTGGAACCACATGGAACCATAATTTTTTTTTATTTTTTTTTATTATCTCTACTGGCCAACTTGGAAAATTAGCCAGATCGTCGGACCTTATGTAGGGGAAATATTTTTAAAATCTTCTTCTCGGAAACTACAAGAGCCAGAGGTTTGATATTTTGCATTTACTATAAGCTTATGATTCTTTACCAAGTTTGTTCAAATGGTGACCCGAGGGTCACCATTTGAACCCGCCCCAAGGGTCACATGTTTTACATAGACATGTATAGGGAAAAACTTAAAAAATCTTCTTCTCTGAAACTGCAGGAGCCAGAGGTTTAATATTTTGCATTTGCTATAAAATTATGGTCATCTACCAAGTTTGTTGAAATGGTGACCCAGGGGTCACATTTGGCCCCGCCCCAGGGGTCACAATTTTACATAGGCTTGTATAGGGAAAAACTGAAAAAAACTCTTCTTCTCTGGAACCACATGGCTAGGAGCTCTCATGTATTACATGTAGCATCAGCTTATGGTCCTCTACATAGTTTGTTCAAATGGTGACCCTGGGGTCAAATTTGTTCCCGCCCCGGGGGTCACAGTTTTACATAGACTTATATAGGATTTTTTTTTTTAAAAAATCTTCTCGGAAACTACAAGAGCCAGAGGTTTGATATTTTGCATTTACTATAAGCTTAGGGTCCTTTACCAAGTTTGTTCAAATGGTGACCCTCCGGTCACATTTGGCGCCGCTCCAAGGGTCACATGTTTTACATAGACATGTATAGGGAAAAACTTAATATTTTCCATTGGCTATAAGCTCATGGTCCTCTACCAATTTTGTTCAAATGGTGACCCTGGGGTCACATTTGGCCCTGCCCCGAGGTCACAGTTTTACATAGGCTTGTATAGAGAAAAAGTGAGAAAAAAATCTTCTTTTCTGGAACTGCAAGAGCCAGAGGTTTAATATTTTGCATTTGCTATAAGCTTATGGTCCTCTACCAAGTTTGTTCAAAAGTTGACCCTGGTGTCAAACTTGGCTGCGCCCCTGGGGGTCACAGTTTTATACAGACATATATATAGGAAAAAAACAACCTTCTCTGAAACTGCAAGACCCAGAGGTTTAATATTTTGCATTTACTATAAGATTATGGTCCTCTACCAAGTTTGTTCAAATGGTGACCCTTGGGTAAAATTTGACCCCACTCCGTGGGTCACAGTTTTACATAGACTTATATAGGAAACACATTAAAGTCGTCTTCTCTGGAACTACAAGAGCCAGAGGTTTAATATTTTGCATTTACTATACTCTTATGGTCCTTTACCAAGTTTGTTCAAATGGTGACCCTGGGTTCACATTTGGCCCCGTCCCAGGGGTCACGTTTTACATAGACTTGTATAGGGAAAAACTTAAAATCTTCTTCTCTGAAACCACAAAGCACACAGCTCTCATATATTACATGTAGCCCTGGGGTCACATTTGGCTCTGCCCAAGGTGTTACTCTCTAGCACCTTCATTTTGTATTTGATCTTTACCAAACTTTGTCAGTGTCTTAAACTGTTATATCAATGTTGTGTCTTTAAACTGTCTATATCAATGTTGTTATACACAACAGAGCCAACATTTCTTGAACAATCTTAACCTAACTTACACAGATTGTATATGACCATAAGATTTCGAAGAAGTTTGATAATGTGCCAGTACTCAGGTGATCGCTTTAGGGCCATCTTGGCCCTCTTGTTTTTTAAGCACAAATTTAAAATATTTATGCAAGTATGTAATGCTTATGCATTGTTAGTTAAAGAAAACAATACACAATCAGTTTTTTTTAGGGAGAACTTTTAAATTAGATCATTAAATCAGAGAGACCTTTTTTTTTCACATATTCTACATAATATTCCTAAATACAAATAAAAGTTTTCTTAGCTCTTAAACAAATTATAATCATCGTATATGGCAGCAACTATTATAGTGATACCACGCAGAAGGAGTCGCTAGTACCTCACACTTGTTATTTCAATTAGGATGACCAATTAATGAAGCAAGAGATATATTGCTGCTATTGCACATGTTGTTATGTCATTGAAGAGTTATGTCCTTAGGTGATTGGTAGGTGTTAATTATATATTCCGTCAGTGCATTACACAGATGACCCCCATTGATTGGACACTTGTGAATACCCTCCTTTGCATTGCTGATTAGGGAGCGTACCATGACCAATGCAGGAAATAGCTGATGAACTGTGAAATATGACTGTTAAATTATGAATAATAAATAAATAAATCATAGATCAGCAGAGCTTATGCTGTGGTGCGGTGTCCGTCGTCCCTCCGCCTGTCGTCTGTCCGTCAGTCTGTCGTCGGTCCGTCAGTAAACTTTATTTGCGGCGACTACTCCTTTGAAACTACTGGATGGCTTTTCATGAAACTTTACAGGAATGTTGCCCATGAAGTCTAGTTGATCCTAGCAAAAATTCATGTTGATGTGAAATCCAAGATGGCTGCCAAAGCTAAAAATAGATTTTTAAAAAAATGGTTTGTAGCGACTACTTCTTGAAAACTATAAGTGATATTGATATGGGACTTTTTCTAAAATGATCAGCATGACATGATGTTGATCCATGTCGAAAATCGTTTTGATTCAACGTTAAACATGGCTGCCAGTGGCCATCTTTGTTTACCTAGAGTTATATAGTAAAAACTTGTAACTACTACTCTTCTGAAAGTACGTGACAGATTTTCATGGAACTTTACAGAAATGTTGCTCTTGATGTCAAATTGATCTTAGCAAAAGATCAGGTTGGCCGGAAATTCCAGATGGCCGACACGGCTATAAATAGATTTTTAAAAAACATGTTTGTAGCGACTACTTCTTGAAAACTATAAGTGATATTGATATGGGACTTTTTCTAAAATGATCAGCATGACATGATGTTGGTCCTTGTCGAAAATCATTTTGATTTGACATTAAACATGGCTGCTAGCGGCCATCTTTGTTTACGTAAGTGTTATATAGCAAAAACTTGTAGCAACTACTACTCTGAAACTACTTGATGGATTTTTATGAAATTTCACAGGAATGATGCTCTTGATGTCTAGTTGATCCTAGTAAAGTTTCAGATAGGCTGGAAATTCAAGATGGACGCCATGGCTGAAAATAATGTTATAAAAACAAGTTTGTAGCGACTGCTTCTTGAAAACTGTAAGTAATATTGATATGGGACTTTTTTTAAAATGATCAGCATGACAAGATGTTGGTCCTTGTCGAAAATCTTTTGATTCAACATTAAACATGGCTGCCCCATCTTTGTTTACATAGAGTTATAAAGTTAAACCTTGTAGTGACTACTCCTCTGAAACTACTTGACAGATTTTCATGAAACTTCACATGAATGTTGCCTTGATGTCTAGTTGGTCATAGCAAAATTTCAGGTCTGCCAGAAATTAATGATGGCCACCACGGCTAAAAATAGATTTTTAAAAAACAAGTTTGTAGCGAATACTTCTTGAAAACTGTAAGTGATATTGATATGGGACTTTTTATAAAATGATCAGCATGGCATGATGTTGGTCCTTGTCGAAAATCATTTTGATTCTGCATTAAACATGGCTGCCAGCGGCCATCTTTGTTTACATAGAGTTATGTAGTAAAAACTTGTAGCGACTACTCCTCTGAAACTACTCGACGGATTTTCATGAAACTTCACCGGAATATTGCTCTTGATATCTAGTTGATCCTAGCAAAATTTCAGGTTGGCCGAAATTCAATATGGCCGCCACAGCTAAAAATAGGTTTGTAAAGGACAAGTTTTTAGCGTCTACTTCTTGAAAACTATAAGACTTAATGATATTGATAAAGGGCTTTTTCTAAAATGATCAGCATGACATGATGTTGATCCTTGTCAAAAATCAGTTTGATTTGACATTAAAAATGCTCTACCTATATCTTTCTGTCCACCAATTGATATAAACTTTACTTTATTGTAAAGAGGACTATGAAAAAGGTAAACGGCAATAATTTCACCCCATGTAATATGCGTTTTGCTGGGAAAAAACAGGATAGAAAAGATCGGATTTTTGAAATTGTATTCGTAATTGTTTTAGACAAGCCGATTACGGAGATTTTCCGATCTTATTCATTTACAATCGGAACTGCCTCGTCGAATTGGCGACGAGTTCCGATCAATTCGTTTACTATCGGAACTGCCCCAAGTAGTTTGTTTTCGTTCAAATGAATGGCATTGCGCATGTCCGATAAAATCGTAAAAACTCGTAGTTCTCCGGCAGGAATAAACGGCTGGGCAGCATTTTATTCAAGATATTGTTTTGATCATAATTAATAATTTACAGAACTGGAATACGAACCTTGTTGCTTCTTAGAATACTCATAAAATAGCTTTGCATACATATAAATGCAGTACTATTGAGTATTTAATATTTTACATTAAAAATCGCGTAGATATAGGTAATGCCTCTTTAAACATGGCTGGCTGCGGCCATCTTTGTTTACATAGAGTTATATAATAAATACTTGTAGCGACTACTCCTCTAAAACTACTTGAAGGATTTTCATGAAACTTAACAGAAATGTTGCTCTTGATGTGTAGTTGATCCTAACAAAATTTCATGTCGGCCCGAAATTCAAGATGGCCACCATGGCTAAAAATAGATTTTTTAAGAATTTGTAGCGACTACTTCTTGAAAACTATAAGTAATATTGATATATATAGGACTTTTTCTAAAATGATCAGTTTGACATGATGTTGGTCCTTGTTGAAAATTATTTTGATTCGACATTAAACATGGTTGCCGGTGGCCATCTTTGTTTACATAGAGTTATATATGAAAACTTGTAACGACTACTCTGAAATTACTTGACAGATTTTCATGAAAGTTCACAGGAATGCTGATCTAGCCTTCAAAACCTGCCAGTAGAGCTTCAAGGTCATTTACCTCTTGTTTTAAATAAGAGTTATTGCCCTTTGTTATTTTATAATTATTATTCTTGTCTCGTGCTTAGCTTAAAAACTGCTAATGGGACTGAAATGAAACTTCACACAAAAACAGAGGGCAATGAGAGGAAGTGCAGAGTGCTGTAACAATAACTCTATCAGATTGAAATTAGAGTTACTGCCTTTTGTAGTGTTATACTTACATTTGTTGTTCATTTTACTTTCTGCTTTATGTGCACTGATAAAACTTCCTTTATACAATGCACCCAATCATGGGTTCTACAGCTGCATAGGAAAAAATACTGCGATGGGGGATATGGCTGTCGACTGCTTCTTGTCGCTTCTTGGAGAAGGGGTTGGATGGGGTATGAAATTTAATATTCGGACCACGTAATGATTGTTGATATCGATAAAAGCTCAGACAAGTTTGAAAACCAGCCAGTTCGGACCAGTAACACCAGAGTTATGGCCCTTGATTTAGTTCAAATTGCTATATTTTGCCTCCTTGACATGATAGGGCCTTCATTTTTCATCCAATCTTTACCAAACTCTACCAGATTGTTGATATCAATGAAAGCTTGGACGAGTTCGAAAAACCAGCCAGATCAGACTATTGACACTGGCCTTTGATTTTCTGAAATATGCTATAATTTGGCCTCGTTAACATGATAGCGTCTTCATTCTTCATCGGATCTTTTCAAACTTTACCAGATTGTTGATATCAATGAAGGCTTGGACGAGTTTGAAAACCAGCTAGATCGGAGTTATGGCCCTTGATTTTTTAGCTCTGCTGGCCAAAGGCCAGGCGAGCTTATGCAATCACTTTTCGTCCGTCGACCGCCTGTCTGTCCGTTCGTCTGTTAACAATTTTATAAAATCAACTCCTCTGAAACCGCTTGAAGGATTTTAATGAAACTTCATCACAATGTTACTTAGGTCTGTCAGGCCCCCTCTCCGATTTGTGTTTTTCATGGCCGCCAGTCCTCCAAGATGGCCGCCATTGCTAAAACTAGGTCAAATTTAAGGAATTTTCAAATGACATCTCCTCCGAAACCACTTATTCCATTATTGTGAAATACCATAAACTTGTACCTTGGGTTGGCCTCTATCAAGTTTGTGTTTTTCGTTATCGTCGAATAATCAAAATGGCCGCCACGGCTACTCAAAGTTTACATAGAATTATATAGGAAAAGGCTAAAAATGACATCTTCTTTGAAACCGCTTGAAGGATTTTTATTAAACTTCATTACAATTTTCTTTAGGATAGTTCCCCTCAGATTTTTGTTTTTCACGGCCTCCAGTCATCCAAGATGGCCACCATGGCTAAAATTAGGTCAAATTTAAGGAAATTTCAAACGACATCTCCGAAACCACTTATTCCATTCTTGTGAAATATCATAAACATGTTCCTTGGGTTGGCCTCTATCAAGTTTGTGTTTTTTCGTTATCGTCGAATAATCAAAATGCCCGCCACGGCGACTCAAAGATTACAAAGTGTTATATAGGAAAAGGCTAAAAATGACACGTTCTTTGAAACCGCTTAAAGGATTTTGATTAAACTTCATTACATTGATCTTTTGGTCCCCCTCAGATTTTTGTTTTTTTGTGGCTGCCAGTCATCCAAGATGGCCACCTTGGCTAAAATTAGGTCAAATTAAAGGAAATTTCAAACGACATCTCCTCCGAAACCACTTATTCCATTCTTGTGAAATATCATAAACATGTTCCTTAGGTTGGCCTCTTAAGTTTGTGTTTTTCGTTAACGTCGAATAATCAAAATGGCCGCCACAGGGACCCAAAGTTTACATAGAATTATATAGGAAAACGTTAAAAATGACATCTCTGAAACCGCCTGAAGGATTTTGATGAAACTTAAATCACAATGATCTTTGGGATAGTCTCTCTCAGATTTTTGTTTTTTGGGGCTGCCAATCATCCAAGATAGCCACCATGGCTAAAACTAGGTCAAATTTAAGGAAATTTCAAACAACATCTCCTCCAAAACCACTTACTCCATTCTTGTGAAATATCATATACATTTTCCTTGAGTTGGCCTCTATCAAGTTTGTGTTTTTCATTATCATCAAATAATCAAAATGGCCACCATGGCGACCCAAAGTTTACATAGAGTTATATTGGAATATGTTAAAAATGACATCTTCTCTGAAACCTCTTGAAGGATTTTGATGAAACTTAATCACCATGATATTTGGGATAGTCCCTCTCAGATTTTTGTTTTTCGTGGCCGCCAGTCGTCCAAGATGGTCGCCATGTCTAAAATTAGGTCAAATTTAAGGAAATTTCAAACGACCTCTCCTCCGAAACCACTTATTCCATTCTTGTGAAATATCATGAACATGTTCCTTGGGTTGGCCTCTTAAGTTTGTGTTTTTCGTTAACGTCGAATAATCAAAATGGCCGCCACAGGGACCCAAAGTTTACATAGAATTATATAGGAAAACGTTAAAAATGACATCTCTGAAACCGCCTGAAGGATTTTGATGAAACTTAAATCACAATGATCTTTGGGATAGTCTCTCTCAGATTTTTGTTTTTTGGGGCTGCCAATCATCCAAGATAGCCACCATGGCTAAAACTAGGTCAAATTTAAGGAAATTTCAAACAACATCTCCTCCAAAACCACTTACTCCATTCTTGTGAAATATCATATACATTTTCCTTGAGTTGGCCTCTATCAAGTTTGTGTTTTTCATTATCATCAAATAATCAAAATGGCCACCATGGCGACCCAAAGTTTACATAGAGTTATATTGGAATATGTTAAAAATGACATCTTCTCTGAAACCTCTTGAAGGATTTTGATGAAACTTAATCACCATGATATTTGGGATAGTCCCTCTCAGATTTTTGTTTTTCGTGGCCGCCAGTCGTCCAAGATGGTCGCCATGTCTAAAATTAGGTCAAATTTAAGGAAATTTCAAACGACCTCTCCTCCGAAACCACTTATTCCATTCTTGTGAAATATCATGAACATGTTCCTTGGGTTGGCCTCTTAAGTTTGTGTTTTTCGTTAACGTCGAATAATCAAAATGGCCGCCACAGGGACCCAAAGTTTACATAGAATTATATAGGAAAACGTTAAAAATGACATCTCTGAAACCGCCTGAAGGATTTTGATGAAACTTAAATCACAATGATCTTTGGGATAGTCTCTCTCAGATTTTTGTTTTTTGGGGCTGCCAATCATCCAAGATAGCCACCATGGCTAAAACTAGGTCAAATTTAAGGAAATTTCAAACAACATCTCCTCCAAAACCACTTACTCCATTCTTGTGAAATATCATATACATTTTCCTTGAGTTGGCCTCTATCAAGTTTGTGTTTTTCATTATCATCAAATAATCAAAATGGCCACCATGGCGACCCAAAGTTTACATAGAGTTATATTGGAATATGTTAAAAATGACATCTTCTCTGAAACCTCTTGAAGGATTTTGATGAAACTTAATCACCATGATATTTGGGATAGTCCCTCTCAGATTTTTGTTTTTCGTGGCCGCCAGTCGTCCAAGATGGTCGCCATGTCTAAAATAAGGTCAAATTTAAGGAAATTTCAAACAACATCTCCGAAACCACTTATTCAATTCTTGTGAAATATCATGAACATGTTCCTTGGGTTAGCCTCTATCAAGTTTGTGTTTTTCGTTATCGTTGAATAATCAAAATGGCCACCACGGCGATCCAAAGTTTACATATGTGATATATGAAAAGACTAAAAATAACATCTCTGAAACCGCTTGAAGGATTTTGATGAAACTTCATTACAATGATCTTTAGGATAATCTCCCTCAGAATTGTGTTTTTCGCGGCTGCCAGTCATCCAAGATGGCCACCTTGGCTAAAATTATAAAATTAGGTCAAATTTAAGGAAATTTCAATCAACATCTCCTCCGAAACCACTTATTCCATTCTTGTTTAATATCATAAACATGTTCCTTGGGTTAACCTCTATCAAGTTTGTGTTTTTCGTTATCGTCGAATATTCAAAATGGCCGCCATAGCATCTCTGAAACTGCTTAAAGGATTTTGATGAAACTTAATCACAATGATCTGTGGGTTAGTCCCCCTCAGATTTGTGTTTTTGGGGCCTCCAGTCATCCATGATGGCCACCATGGCTAAACTTAGGTCAAATTTAAGGACATTTATCAAACGACATATTACCACTTATTCCATTCTAGTTAAATATCATATACATATTACCTGTTGTTGGCCTCTATCAAGTTTGTGTTTTTCGTTGTCGTCAAATATTCAAAATGGCCGCCACGATAACCCAAAGTTTACATAGAGTTATATATAGGAAACATGTTTCTTGGGCTGGCCTCTATCATGTTTATGTTTTTGAATCACATCATACCAGTAGAGAGTCTACAGGCCCATTTGGGCCTCATGCTAAACATGCAATATGCTATATTGGGAACTTAGGTCAAACTCATGATTTCTGCTCAGACTTTTGTTAGGAATGAGTTATTGCGATGAAACTTGCAGGGTAGGAAGCTTATATGGAAAGGAAGTTTGAGATTGCTTTTGGGGTTCAAGATAAGGTCGCTGTTACTTAAAATAGAAAAATGGTTTCCACTCAATAACTTTTGTTTAGAGTGAGGTATTGTGATGAAACTTGCTGGGTACCCGTAGGTAGCTTATATGGAACGGAAGGTTGGGATTGCAATTGGGTCACTGGGTTCTAGATCAAGGTCGCTGTTACTAAAAATAGAAAAATGGTTTCCACTCAATAACTTTTGTTTGGAGTGAGGTATTGTGACGAAACTTGTGGTTAGGTAGCTTATATGGAACGAAAGGTTGGGATTGCAATTGGGGTCACTGGGTTCAAGTTCAAGGTCACTGTTATTAATAATATAAAAACGTTTTCTGCTCAATAACCTTTGTTAGGAGTGAGGTACTGCAATGAAACTTACAGGATAAGTAGTTATATGGAAAGGAGGGTTGGGGTTGCATTTGGGGTCAAGGTCACTTTAACTAAAAATAGAAAAAAATGGCGCTCAGTAACTTTTGTTTGGAGTGAGGTATTGTGATGAAACTTGCTGGGTAGCCTAGGTAGCTTATATGGAAGGAAGGTTAATTGGCATTGCATTTGGGGCTGTTGGGAATATAGGTCTCATTCAGTCTCTGCTACCACATGCGTATCGTGCTTCTTTCTCACAGGATTTTCTCCAAACTTCACCAGAATGTTTCTTATATGCATCTAACATCATGTGCAAAATTTCGGGTTGGTGTGATCTACATTTTTGACCCGGGGATGTTATGGGCCATTTTCAGATGTATTCCATCGAAGATGTGTACAGTTGCATTATAGTAGACCTTATACTTCAGAAGTTATTGGACAAATATACACATCAGTTTGTATATAGAGAGTTTGCATGTTTTGCAAAGACTTATATAGGGAAAAACTTAAAACAATCTATGAAACTACAAGAGCCAGAGGTTTAATATTTTGCATTTATTATATTAACGCTTATGGTCTATCAATTCAGTTCAAATGGTGACCCTAGGGACAAATTTTACCGCACCCCAGAGGTCACGTGTTTTAATTAGACTCCAAGGGATCTCCTTTTCAGTATGTATTGACATTCACACTAGCGTTTGTTTAGTGCTATGTGGCGGACGTAAAAAGTTGCCACGACTACAGATCAGTAGTGTTATTACTTACTGATCCTTTGGGATCATCGAGCCCAGTCTTTGTGGCTTTAAAGTAGAATATCGCTTAAGTTGGTTCTAGGAGGTGTGAGAGGTGTTGCACTTTACATTACCTCTCATGAACAGATTCAATAAAACCGAGTCTGCTGCTACATTTATCTCTTGTTTGTGTTTGTTGCTTCCAAGGGATCACCTTTTCAGTATTTATATAGAGAAAACCTTAAATGATTTTCTTCTCTGAAACCTCAGTTATACACTTATTGAGCGTGAACAGACGGATACAATTATCCAACCAGCATCGGCACCTGGGTCTGTTCCCACTCGTGGAGACATAGTGCCAGGGTCATAACTTGGAATCCGTTGAGATCCCCACCCTATAACCATATATACGCTTACTGGGCCTGAACGCTTTAAGACGGGCGCAGGATTTTGCGTTGGTGCACATTGACTGCATGATCTAATTCTGTTATGAAATTATAAACTTGTTTGACAATTTTTTCATCTTTGCAAAGACCCTCAGGTGAGCGATTCAGGGCCATTTTGGCCCCCTTGTTTCTTATGTTGTGTTGTTTCTGCTTCCCCTGATGAAGGCATATTAAGCTGAAATCGCTGATGTCTCCACCCTACTAGGACTTTATAAATTATCTATAGGGATTAGGGAGACAAATTTATGAACAGCCAAAGGACTCGCAACCTCCAGACAAATCAGACGTAGGCATCCACTTCCTAAAAAGCAAGGTTTCAACACACGCTGAAATGTGTATGTTCTCTTTGTTCATTAATATGTTTTGCCTTCTGTCTGTCTCTGTCCACCCAAAATTTGAATGATTTTTGCATCCTGAATATATCTCAGTTTTCTCATTATATGACATTACTTTTAGAACAAGAAACTGGACCGGTTGGAGAACCAGTACCGCGGGAATCAAGACCGGTCCAGGAGACAGATGCATACGGTGATTTTATATCATTGCATCAGATTCAGTATACACTTGAACAAGGTAATAGCTTGGTGTAGCTAAAGTAGGTATACTGGGGGCCAATTTCGACCCTTATCATACAGTCCTTTGTGTATGTTCTTACTTTAATGTAATTAGGCATCACTGATTGTAGTTGTTTAAAACTCAAAAACACTTTAAGGTTCTTGTAAATTAAATCTCTGGAAGCTTTCGGTAAGGGATTCATTGGTCATTCCCTTTTTAAAAGAGTCCCACACGGTCATATGACCTTAATGCACACAGGGGCTTTTTCCAGGTATTTTGGGGGGAAAGGACCCTGGTAAACTTGGGAAATGTTTGTCATAAAAACAAGTAACTTTGGATTTTTTCATTGATAAAATGGCCAATTGAGAATTGTTTTCATCAACATGTTGTAAGTTGAGTGATGTAAAAGTCTAAAAGCTCTAATTAAGAACACTATTACATGAACAACTTACCACTTATATGGATTATTATGTAACATAAGGGATGTATGATACATGTAAAAAAAAAAACACACAAAAAAAATCTCTTTTTTTTTGAGATTGGGAATTTTTTCAACAATTGGAAAAAAAGACACTATTTTGCATTGGGAATGAGTCCGTTTTTCGGCCCCGTGGGACACCTAGAAAAAGCCCTGGCACATGACCAATGTATCAAGCTCCAGTATATCAAGCTCCAGTGAGTGTATCAAACTCCAGTGTATCAAGCTCTAAATTCCTATCTAATAATTATTTGATGTATTTTCTGGTGTGATTGGGAATGTTACAGGTTTGCTTTTAAATGGCTCTAAATAATTGTTATAATAAATCAGTTTGAAAATCAAATTTAATTCATCTGCCATAATATTATAATCTTACTTTTTAACTTTCAGGCGTGTTTGGCAATGTGCATAGATGGACGGATATCAATTAGAGGGGGCCAAGTTTGCAGAGATTTCTTCTATGCTTAGAATTAGAAACATTAATTTGCTAAAATGAGTAGATAATTTATGCAATTAATCTGAGGTGATTAAATGATACCACTGAATATTGGGTTTTAATTTACACAAACAGTTTATTTGATGCAATGAAAACAGTCTATTAAATCATTTTAGAATTATTTTATTATTAGAATTTTGTTTTTCTGGGTTTCAAGAACCTCATTGCTCAATGTCCAGTAAAACCTCAGTGTGTTCTGAGAATGTAATGAGCTTTAAATTAACTGGTTTCATTGGTCCAATTTTTATCACTGAACCAATCAGAATGCTTCATTTTTATTTTCATTTGGTTGCTTCTATCATGACACCACTTTCTGGTATTATGACATCACACCCTGGTATTATGACGTCACGTCACCATGGTATTATGACATCACGTCATGCTATTATGACATCATGTCATGCTATTCTGATGAACTCGCAGTCAGTGTGTTCCCAGAACTGAATGATCCTTTTAATTGCAGTGAGAAACAGATTAAAACTGTTTGTATCTCTCATTGAGTAATGAGTTTCTTGAAACCAAAAATCACAAAATTCTAAAAAATAAATAATTCTGAAATGATTTAATAGACTGTTTGAAATGAATGACAATTGTTGACATAAAAATGTATTATCCTTACATAAGAGTTGTGTTTCTTTTCTTGCCTGATAGGACAAGACTTTTTTGCATTCAAAATAAACAAAGTTCATTACTGATAATTTTTTAGCTGGAAAAATGCAGTGCCATTGTACTAGGGATAGGACATAATTTCGGACGAAAGGCAAACGTTGTTTTTTAGCTCAACTGATCAGAGATCAGCGGAGCTTATGCCGTGGTGCGGCGTCCGTCGTCCGTCCGTCTGTCCGTCTGTCCGTCTGTCCGTCTGTCTGTCCGTAAACTTTTATTTGTAGCGACTTCACAGCTGAAACTACTAGATGGATATTCATGAAACTTTACAGAAATGTTGCCCATAAAGTCTAGTTGATCCTAGCAAAAATTCATGTTGATGTGAAATCCAAGATGGCCGCCAAAGCTAAAAATAGAGTTTTAAAATACAAGTTTGTAGCGACTTCTTCTTGAAAACTATAAGTGATATTGATATGGGACTTTTTCTAAAATGATCAGCATGACATGATGTTGATCCTAGTCAAAAATCGTTTTGATTCAACGTTAAACATGGCTGCCAGCGGCCATCTTTGTTTACATAGAGTTATATAGTAAAAACTTGTAGCGACTACTTCTCTGAAACTACTTGGCGGATTGTCATGAAACTTTACAGGAATGTTGCTCTTGATGTCTAATTGATCCTAGAAAAATTTCAGGTCGGCCGGAAATTCAAGATGGCCGTCACAGCTAAAAATAGATTTTTAAAAAATAAGTTTGTAGCGACTACTTCTTGAAAACTATAAGTGATATTGATATGGGACTTTTTCTAAAATGATCAGCATTACATGATGTTGATCCTAGTCAAAAATCGTTTTGATTCAACGTTAAACATGGCTGCCAGCGGCCATTTTTGTTTACATAGAGTTATATACTAAAAACTTGTAGCGACTACTCCTCTGAAATTACTTGGCGGATTGTCATGAAACTTTACAGGAATGTTGCTCTTGATGTCTTATTGATCCTGTCAAAATTTCAGGTCGGCCGGAAATTCAAGATGGCCGTCACAGCTAAAAATAGATTTTTAAAAAATAAGTTTGTAGCGACTACTTCTTGAAAACTATAAGTGATATTGATATGGGACTTTTTCTAAAACGATCAGCATGACATGATGTAGATCCTTGTGGAAAATTATTTTGATTCGACGTTAAACATGGCTGCCAGTGGCCATCTTTGGTTACATAGAGTTATATAGTAAAAACTTGTAGCGACTACTCCTCTGAAACTACTTGACGGATGTTCATGAAACTTCACAGGAATGTTGCACTTGATGTCTAGTTGATCCTTGAAAAATTTCAGGTCGGCCGGAAATTCAAGATGGCCGCCACAGCTAAAAATAGATTTAAAATAAATAAGTTTGTAGCGACTACTTCTTCAAAACAATAAGAGATATTGATATGGGACTTTTTCTAAAATGATCAGTATGACATGATGTTGGTCCTTGTCGAAAATCGTTTTGATTTGACCTTAAACATGGCTGCTTTGTTTACATAGAGTTATATAATGAAAACTTGTAGCAACTACTTCTTTGAAACTACCTGACGGATTTTCATGAAACTTCACAGGAATGTTGCTCTTAATGTCTTATTGATCTTAGCAAAATTTCAGGTCGGCCGGAAATTCAAGATGGCCGCCACGGTTAAAAATAGATTTTCAAAAAACAAGTCTGTAGCGACTACTTCCTGAAATCAAAATCAATCAGTAGAGCTTCAAGGTCATTGACCTCTTGTTTTTTAATTGAATTAGGTCAACAACAGCAAGACTTGCTATGTTTGTGTTTAGCTTATACAAATGAGAAAACAAAAACGTTTGGTGCTTCATTATCATTTTTAGATAATGGTTAAATAAATAATATACAGTGTACTTTACAAGATACAGTTATGTTTCATTATAACCCCGCTTTCACAAAGTAAAGTGGGGCTATATAGGAATGACGCTGTCCGTAATGTCACGTCGCGTAACACTAACATTTTCACTTCATGTTCACAACAACTAATGACCTTATGTCCCTCTACATCACACATTGTTGATTGACTAATTTATTACAGAATTATGGCCCTTTGTTTGGCTTAGAATTTTCCACTCTAATATTGTAAAATGTCCTATAACACTTTTTCTCCAACATTTTCGAATTGATTATTCCCAAACTTCATGTACAGATGTATGTTTTTTCAAACAGTCTTTATAAACGAATTAAGTTGTTGTTTTTTGTGTTTTTTATAAAACAAAACACAAACAAAGGACAATTTTGCTGATGTTAAACAAATACTGTTAAGTATATAAAAAATGTTGTTTGTATTTCCATCCGAAATTATGTACCTCTCCATACTGCGACACAGCAATTTTCTATACGGAAAATATCGCTGACATTCAGTTGAAAAATAACAGTTACAGAATTTTTTCTTGCACTGACGTGTTTTGATTACCAAAAGGTATTTTAATGTCAACAATTTTCTATCATTTTCGTCGCCGTCAAAAGTTTTAAGGCAAAACTTTTAAATATTCAAACTTACGTGTTGTTTCAATGTTTATTACAACTTCATAAAAACCATTATTCAGTAGTACATGTATCATTAAATCATCTCAATTATTTTCTAGTAATTAAGATAAATAGATATAATAAAGACACTAAAACTAGGCTTCGATAGGCAAGGCAGTTTTTTATGTGGTTTATGAAAAACAATTAATACAGAGATTACAAGTGTAAGAAAACTTTTGACCAACATCATCGAATACTTTCAAAACATTTAATAATGGAATATAGAGAAATAATATACAATATGGATCAGTCTAACCCCAAAAAAGTGGTCGGTCAACCAACCGGTTTGACCAAGGTGGGATCTACATCAAACAAGGCAGGAGGGGGAAATGGTAATTATTTATGAAGAACTGTAACGGGAAAATTTAGTGTTGTTTTTCTGAGGTCAAGCAGCACTCCCTAAGAACTCTGTTACAATGAAAAGCATGTCTCAACGAAGTCAAGATACAAAACCACAACGACATCTGTTACAATATCTGTACGTTCGTGTTACAGTATCTCTCCATGTGTTGTGAAAACATGACATTTTTGTAATTTTTGAGACGGATCGGAGGTCTAAAATGGTGTTTACTTACATTATGTATTACCTTTGGCCAGATGTTGCAATTGTTGTATTTTTTAGCTTGTTACATGTTTTCACAGAGAATACTATTGGAAATTACAGCATGTTCTAAATCGTTTCATAATAATCATTAAACGATCTGTTTTTTCTGCGCTGTAGTGGTAGGGATTTACTGTTGTGTAAAATAGAATATATATTAAGTCTCCCAGAATGAATATTAATCTTCAGATATAAACAAAAAGTAGTTATTTTATGTTTTACGATGTTACAGTATCGTTACGAGGGTGTTACAAACTCCCAACGAAATAACCTTTAAACGTTACAAACTCTCATCGACGGAAAGTCAGGCAAAATGTTACAGTCCCTTAATGATTATGTTAGCTTTCACATCATGTGGTCCGACAATATAATCTTGCTATTGAAAACGGTCCCACAAACATCACAAGTAAGGTTTTTTGGGCGGTGTAACGTGCCCTTGTGCCTTGATAAGACTTGTTATGTGGCCAAACGCTTTATTGCAGATATATATACTGCTGACGTATGGTTTTGACTGGACATGCTTATTTACATGTCCCAGTAACATAACTTTTCAAAGATTTTTTATCCCAACATTTTACATGCTCGGAGTGTTCCATCTTATGATGCCTGCTGTTAAACCATATACTGCAAATTTCACACAATAATTTCACACCTTCGTGAATCAATCTAGTATGCTCCCTCAGGTCATAGAGTGCTGAAAACGTTTTCTTGTTTCTTGCTTATGGACTGAGCGAGTGTGTCTATACACATTTCCCCAAGAAGCAGTGGAATATTTACACACTTTGCAGTAGTGGAACCTTTTGTGCCCATTTCCAGACTTTTCAGTGCTTGGACCATGCTCGTTCTTGTTGTCGTCAAGTACCATATCCACACTGAAATACATGGCACCCATGTAAATACTCTCTTTTCCTGGAACGAGAACTCCATCAAATCCGTCGTTGATACACTGCAACGCTGTCAGAGATATACTGTAACATTTATTATTTTTCTGTTATGATACTGTAACATTACGTGTAAAGTTTGTAACATAATTCACAAAAGGTGTAGATTAATATAATATCTTGGTATATTGATAGATAAATCGTTCTCTTTAAAATATACAAGATGCCTAACTAATACTGTAGAATTTTGAGTAAAATGTCTGTTGTATCCATGAATATGTGGTGCAAAACTCTGTCTCTCTTTGCATATAGAAAATGTTTAATCTAATTGGATCCAGGTATATTCATTGTGTGTTTTCACTTCATAATTCTTGAGTACATTTTTGGGTAAAATGCCTGTTGTATCCATAAATTTGTGGTGCGAGACTATATTTCTCTTTGCATATAGTAAATGTTTAATCGAATGGGATCCAGGTATATTCATTGCGTGTTTTTACTTTATAATTAGTGAGTAGATTTTTGGGTAAAATACCTGTTGTATCCATAATTATGCGGTGCGAGACTGTCTCTCTTTGCATATAAAAAATGTTTCATCTAAAGGATCCAGGTATATTCATTGTGTTTTTACTTCATAATTAGTGACTAGATTTTTGGATAACTTTTAATTCCTGTTGTATCCACAACTTTGCGGTGCGAGATTATGTCTCTCTTTGCATATAGTAAATTTTTACTCTAATGGGATCCAGGTATAGTCATTGTATGTTTTTACTTTATAACTATAGTGAGAAGTTTTTTGATACCATGCCTGTTTCAAAATATTTCAGCCATCAACATTTTTAGAACTGAACACCAACCAACAATTTGCAAAGATTTTTCCTAATTATGACTATGTGTTTTTTGCTTCACAAATAAAAACTTGTGTGCTCAATTTTGTACTTAAAACGTTTTTCTCTTGTACAATTGACCCATGTTCAGTTAGTCATAGACACTAAGCACCTAAGGCTTGCAGAATGTTGTTGGTTTTACCCAGGTGCACGCTCGTGCACGAAAAATTGCCCAGAGGGGCATCTAGAGTCTACCTCCACCTGTTGGAAGCTGGAAAGTCACCATAAATTATGAGCTTAGCTGTTGGAGCAACTAGAAAATTCAATTCAATTCTTCTGTTTGTGAGTTTTCCAATGTATCCATCCCCGGTATGTTTTAATGAAACAGCCCTATGCAAATGTTAATACAATCTTGCATATGCTTCTTTGAATTGTATAAAGCAAAACTTGAACAAAAAAATATACGGGTTCATTAAGCAATTTTTCTGACTTAAAGTTCCATCATTTAACATTTCTGGTAAATGGCAACAGAATTCTTTGGATTACTTTCAATTATTCTAACTGCCAATTAAAACACCAAGTGTTACATATATTTTAGTTAATTATGAAGCAAGTGTGCAAATCGATCTGTAAGTTAAGAGAATTAATTGTATTAAAATCTAACACTCCTTATTATAGTTATACATGTATATAATTTTAATAAACCATATTTACATATCAGAACATCAGTTGTTGTCTTTCAGATTACCTAGATGTCCATAAATGCATGTACTGCTTTACTTAAACAAAACACATAAGCTCATAATCTGTCCATCCGTCAATAATTGTAAACGATATCACCTCTGAAATTACATGGTTAGTTTTGACCAAACTTCACAGGGATGATCCTTAGGTCAGTGGTTTTCAAATGTGTTAAAATTAGAAAATAAAATGAAATTACGTTTATTTGAAAAGTGTAACTTAGAGAGAAGCATTTTAGGAATTGATGGTCGTAAGTTGTTTCATAAAATGAGGCCCTAAACTGTTGGGTAGAATTTGACGAAACTTCACAGGAAGCATCCTTGTCCTCTCTTCTTTGGGAACTTGTTTTGTTGGTTATGTTATTTTTTTCTTATTTATTTTGTTCAAACTGTCATGACCTCTATATTAATCATCACCAAGGCCTAGACAATCAAGGGTCAACAAAGGCAGTGCACGTGGGATCCAAAGTTGGTATCTGGAGATTATGCGCTTTTTAAATAGACTTGTGTAGAGAAAAACTTGAAAAATATTTTTCTGCAAAATCACAAGAAATAGAGCTCTCATATATTTATTGCATGTTACATCAGCTTATGGTCCTCTACCAAGTTTGATCAAATGGTGACCCTCAGGGGTCAAATCTGGCCCTGCGCCAGTGGTCATAGTTTTACATAGTGTTATATAGGAGAATCTTCAAAAAAAAAGTCTTCTGGAACTACAAAGGGACTTCATTTGAACAACTTGATAGTCTAGGCACTGGCAAGCACTAATAAAGAAAAACTGTCAAACTCTGTTCAGCGATTCACGAAAAGAATTTTAAGTTTACAACCTTTTTATTGTAATGTGGTCCTTCTTGGATGTCGCATTGACCTACTTTTAACAAATTTGAAAAAAATTGACCTATGGATCATCCCTGTGAAGTTTGGTGAAAATTGACAAAATTGCAGTTTCAGAGACGTCATTTACAATTGTTGACAGATGGACACACAGACGACGGATGAAAACCACAATTGTTCACTTGAGCCAAAAAAATATTTGTGTAAATATAATACGTGTGGACATAGATACACTATTCACCTTGCTGACTATGATCTTAAGGATAAGTGTTCTTGGTTTAAACATATTTTATACAGCTTTTTTACAACATATATATTTAAATACATACAAAGTGGATTGGAATGAAAGAAATATTCTTATAGAGTTCTTCTCCTTGAAGAAATATTCTTATAGAGTTCTTCTCCTTGAATGTTGTTCTTGTGAACCTGGGTTTAGAAAATCATCACTTGTGGTAATTTCCCCAATATCATTAGGTCACCACTTGTGGTTATTTCCCCTAGATCATCAGGGACACCACTTGTTGTAATTGCCCCCAAGGTCATCAGGGTCGTCACTTGTGGTAATTTCCTCAAGGTCGTCAGGGTCACCACTTGTGGTAATTTGGCCATGGTTATCAAGTTACCACTTATGGTAATTTCCCCCCAAGGTCATCAGGGTCACCATTTGTGGTAATTTCCCAAAGGTTATCCATGTAACTGAATTATTAAAACCGGATAATAAAAAAAAATGTGACCATTTGTATATGATTATGGAAGCAGCTATTTTTTAAAATAAGACCCCATAGTTCTAAATTACCATATATAGCATAATGATAAATATTGTTGAAATAAATCAATAAATTATCATATTTATAAATATTCCAAATGGTAATTTTGAGCCATGTCACCCTAGATCTAAAAATGGCTGCTTCTGTTTTGGAAGAATTTACAAATGGTCATATCTGTTTTGTTTATCATCCAATTCTGCTCTTTCTTACACTCCTTTTGTTTGTTTGTATGGTGTTTTACTTCATTTCTAACACATGTAAGGTTATATACGACGGTCGATTTTCTGTGGTGGAGGCAGACCACCCACTTTTCCCGGGTAGAACCAGTACTGTACATCTCCTGCCATCCGTAAGAATCGACACTTCCTCACTTACAAGTCAAGCTCACAGTGGAATTTAAACCCGCAGCGGTGATAGGCGAACGTTTACAACGCAACTCTGAATAATACGGAAAATATGCCAACATATCCTTAGATTAAAATATATAGACAGGCGAACATTTACCAGTTTGCCGTTCTCTACTTTGTTTAACGAAGTAAGAACCTGTATAATGTTTGGGTGAGCCAAATATTTTGCATTTGTTGTACATTATATAAGTTGTATCCCACCCCACCACTCAAAATCCCAGGCGCTGAAAATGTAATCATCCTCAATAACTTAACAGTTAATCTTAGCATTTTAGAACAAAACTTCAAGGATGTTCCATTAGGTCTTACAGAAACATTATATATATAAGCCAATGTTTGGTTAGGAATTCAAAAAATAATTCAGAATCAAGTTATAAATAATCGTTTTTATTTCTCAAATTTCAATAAATCAGTTATTTATACCACTAAAACATCCCATTTCCCTAAATCATACTTTTATAGGTCATTTTCAAATTCTGTCTTAAACCAACTAATAAATTTGGTTTAAACGGAATGTAGGCATTTAGCCAAACAGTCTGTATTATTGAGAATTCTGAAGAACTTGGCGAGGTTGAAGGAATTATCAAATTCAGATGTTGAACACAGAAGATATGATCAACTGAAGGTTTGTTTTAATTATTTCACCCTTTACAAAGTTTTCTGGAACTCTCAATAATACAGATTGTTGGGCTGTATGCCTGCATTCCTTTTAAACTAATACCTAAAATGATTGTGAATATTTACGTTAAAGGCAGTCTAAAAAGGCAGTAGAGTGCCCAATAATGCATATTTTACTGTATCATTACATCATGTACACCCTGTGCAATAGTCGGTCGGGTTAACATGTAAATAACACATAATGAAAATACACACTGTATAATACACACTATAATAAACACTGGTTATTAAATCCATAATTAGGAGCATGCCGAATTAATTGAATTCGAACAATCTGAATTGAATTGAATTGGGGTTTTACGGCGCACCAACACAAGAAAGGTTATATGGCACCTAACAGGAATGAACATGCCAGGCTCATCCTCCATGTACATCGAGATAAAATACCTTCTCCCCTGCAGAACTGCAGAGTTGCTGCAAATTCTATTGTAGACACTCCATTTCCGCTGGAGCCACGTTTATTGGTTTTATCCATTGCTCTAGTGATGTGAGCGAGATGATGCAGGGGTCATGATGAAGACCTTTTATGAGCATGAACAGAAAACGATAAAATGAACATGAATTTGGGGGGTTCTACCCCTCTGCCTACCCCTCCAATGG